>JAQGBX010003875.1:0-16369 GCA_034698745.1 Megaphyllum sjaelandicum | reverse complement strand
ATGCTAAAATCGTGTTAATAAATCTTAATACATCGTCTTCAATCCTTCGCCTCTGTTCATTCACCGAAAACGCTAAAATGGCAATCATGCGAAAGAAATGTAGCACATTATAGCTCGTTTCTTGTTTGTAAACCAAATATATCTGATTGAATATTTCTACCTCGTGATATGAATTTGATCTCCTCGCATCTAATGCTTGTGGTGTTATTTACTTAAAAAAAACTCACAATAAATCCCAGACTAAGTTCACGTCAATTGCGTTTGATCTCTGTCACACAATTAAACACTATGTCTTTGACCACAGCTTCAGCTGAATCATTTTTACTGTCGTGCAGTTTTGTGGATGATCAACAAATATAAGGCATCAGTGTTTTTTCATTTTTAACAGCTGCGGTTAAAATTAAGACAAAGTAAAGTATAAACTGATTTGTAAACTATATAGCGTTTTATTCATTCAGTCAGAATGTCAGATACTTTTATAATGAATCAAAGGCGCCCATCAGGGTCAGAAAGAGCCAACAATAGGCTATATCTATTGCGTTGAATTGATAAGGTATTCCCAAAACAGGTAATGGTACATGCTAAAAAATATATTTCAAAACTTACATAAAATGGACAAGCTGTTAATGCAAAAAAAGGATTAAGGATATGGCAATTTCCATACATTAACTGCTTTGTGTCGTCACTTAAAAATTGAGTGACTCTCGATATATAATCAACTTCCTTATTTTCAATTGCACGTAAAATGCGATCCAAAAATTTATCTAAACATAAAAGTTCAGTTTCCATATTTGCGCTTAAATATTGAACTGGCTCGAAGTCTTTCTGCTCAAAAATATCTGCGAAATAGTCTCTCATGAACGGTTCACTAAAAATTGCATTCTACTGTTCGTCAGTTGCCATAATAAACCATGCCAAAGCATCATCCGCATTACCCTCTCTGATAAAGTTTTTAATTTCCGAAATATAATTTACAGGATGATCCCCTTCTTTCTCAAAATAAATGCTAATGCATCTAGGAACTGGCTTCGATTTGAATTGGTAAATTGCGACGCAACAAGCATAAAACCAAATGGACCATGGATATCCACGCTCAACAGATGGTAATTGCTGCAAAAATTCAATGGAAAAACTTTCTCCATTTGATATGGCTGTCCAATCATAGTTCAGTAAGAAATCTAAACGATTTTGGCCTTCACGTAAAATGTAAGTCATGCATGGTTGATCCATGAATTGTTGGAAGAATTCCACGAAACACTTTAACTCAATTTTTAAAAATACCTCCTTTAAGCAATTGATTTCGCTTGATTTGTTCACGCAAATTGACGAATGTATTCCAATCCATTGACAAAAATACAGTTTTGAAGAAAGATACATAATCAATGGCCCTTAAAACTTTGGATCTCAAGTGAACATTAAATGTGTTGATAATTTGAAAAAATCTTCCGTTTTTTAATACGAAAATGTCATTTATACAATGAATTAGATTGCTAAATTCACTTATCGTATGTTGTTTTACTTGAATGTATGCAAGCAAGACGTCCGTCCATTCAAACTCATCATTTAAAACAGAATTTTTAAACGCATTTAAATAATCAACTTTGCCCCACAAGTCGAACATTTTACCACGAAGCAAGTTAGTAAGTCGTGATAATTCATTGAAATCTTTCATTGCTATTGCTTGGTTGACGCTAAATATGTATTGAACCTCATCCAATTTTGAGTGAAAATGTTGATCTTGATCTGCATCTGAATTCACATCCCAGTGGTTAAAAATATCTCGAAAAAAACCTTCCAATTTCCATTCTCCATTTTCGACAGCATTTCTGTACATTTTTTCATAATCTGTCTGTACCCAAATTGATCTCTTTGAGTCAATACTTAAAAATGAAGTTATTCTCAATAGATAATAAACTTCGCCATTTTCAATAGCACGGCCTATGCGATTCCAAAAGCTACTCATAGATAACATTTCAGTTTCCTTGTTTTCGTTTAAATATAAAGTTGGCTCAAAGTCTTTCTTTTCAAAAATATCACATAAATAGTCTTTCAAAAAGGTATCGTTGAAAATCTCTTCCTGTTGTTCATCACTTGCCATTATAAACCATGTTAAAGCTTCATCAGAATTACCTTCATCTATAAGTTTTTTTATTTCAGCGAAATAATTTACTCGAGTGTCACATTCCTGCTCAAAATAAATGCTAATGCATTTTGGAATTGGTTTTGACTTTATTTGGCCAACTGCGACGCAACAAGCATAAAACCAAATGGACCATGGATATCCACGTTTAGCAGATGGAAATTTATTCAGAAATACCATACAAACACTTTCTATGTTGAAATTGGAAATTCCAGCGCAATTATTAGTTTAGTTTAGTTTAGTGTTTATCACCGCGTCGAAGCCTTATGGTGATTTAGAGGGTCTCAGAGAGAGACAGGTGTGATGTCCGCATGCCTGATGTTGTCGCACGCCAGCAGGGGGCGGATGGCAGTGAGGCGAGATCTGAAAGGTACCGTTGAAATGTAATTTTTGCAACATGCAGCGTTATACAGTAGTAATATACTCACTGCTAGTATAACGAAACTAAATGAAAATCTATTTTTAAATGAGGCACAGCAAAATTGGGTATTTCTAATGACAACTTTTCACTGCTAGTAAGATAAAGTTTAGTCTATCAATAGTGCAATTTCTTTGAAAGTAATGTATAGTGTAATTTAGTCATTGATGTAGAACAACATGCCACACAAAGTAGATTTAATTCAACCATTTGGTAGATGGTATTGTTTTAATTACAGTATGTACATCAACAAAATAGCCACAAGGATATTGTGACCAATCGGAAATACTGCATTTTTTCCAATCATTTAAGCAATTTGGATATTACAAGATTACTCACGCAGATATAGTGAAATTGCATAACTACAAATTATAGCACTGCTATGTACTGTTTGTGTTATGTTTTGTTTACGCAATAAACAAAATGCGATCTAATTGACATCTCGACAGATCAATAATTCCCGGGAATTCACAATATGAAATCCCCACCATTTAAAGGTGGTTGAATTAAGAAGAATAAATTCAGAGCATCAACCACATTCTGTTTGGAACGAACAATGATCGGAAAGCAGCCCATTTCATTCGATTTGCGTATTTATAGTTAATTTATTGACATGATTTTATTTTCAGGCAAAATCAAAAACACGGAACCGCTTGATTGGGAGAAAAGTCACAACCACATTTTATCAGTGGTTGCGTACGATTGTGGCATGAAGCGCTCCAAGCCCGTCCTCGTCACAATTAAAGTGAAGCGAGTTTGTCGCCTCGGCTGGAAAGGTCAGTCTTCCCTCGCAATTTCCAACTCTGTTTTCCATCTAAACCCAATTTCATCAGGCATGACATGACCTAAATTTCAACTGGGTTTACTTACTTCGTTGCGCTAATTAATTCGATGTAGGGGTCGTCACAGGCAGATAGCAAACACTTTGATTTTTAATGAATCATTCCTGTAATTAAAACCAGGAGGCGCAATTTTAATATTCTGGTGTGATAATTGACACGTCTATGAAAATCATGTGTGTTATAAATTATTAAAGTGTCTGCCATTATTCGGACATGCTAATTGATGGTTTTGTACAAGTTATTGGAAATTTTAATCATTATAAAACGGAACTGATTAATTGCCTCTTACCAAGGTTAAATGCAATAAAGTAATTTGTAAACGTTTGTATTCCTCCTATACATAAAGATAAAATCAAAATTTAAGTATTTTATCACGTTTTTTAGAGGGTCCCACAATTTTACAGTCTTGTGACGCTGATATTTGCAATCTGTTTCATTTTGAGGAATATTATCAGAGTTTACAAAGTTTCTTTTGGGCTCCTTCTCTTTTGCATTGGTCATTGTCAGCATTTCTTTTGCTGTGAATTCTTTGACCCAGCGGAAGATCGATAGCTTATTATTAGGCAAATAGTCAACTTCTGATTTGGCTCCGCGGCCTGGCCTGGGTGCAATGTTCACCCTGTAGTCCTGTACCCTCCACCACCCGGGGAGCAATATTATCAAAAAAAAAACCCGTTAATTTTAACAGAATTTTAACGTTTGACATATTTTCGTGGAATTTAACTTACATGTTCCGATTACGGAACATTATGAGATTGCCGATTACGGGATTGCCGAGTGATATATGTACGCTGTATATCATTGGGAAACGAGCATATTAATTGGAAAATCGACCTTAAGTTACCGATGCATCGCCTCGATCGCTCGAGGTGCGAAATAAGGGAAAAATAAATTGGGTTCGGAGGGAAACGTTTTATTGATTGCATCGTCATTGGTTTGTCTATGTTGGTTTCATCGTTACCATGGTAGCCAGTATCTGCAATTGCATCTTAGCAGACCACACGACTGCCAACAAATAAATCACATC
This sequence comes from Megaphyllum sjaelandicum, assembly GCA_034698745.1. NCBI lineage: Eukaryota > Metazoa > Arthropoda > Diplopoda > Julida > Julidae > Megaphyllum > Megaphyllum sjaelandicum. The sequence continues at coordinate 11,942 of JAQGBX010003875.1, read as the reverse complement.
GGACACGATTGAGCACGCATTCCTCTCATGTAAGAAGCTCTGATGCACCATTGCTTCCAATGCATCCAGCAAATAGTTTTATGAATGCCCCATTCTTTGCTCTAATTTCTTCATTAAGCTATGAAGAGCTCGATGCAATTGGTATGCTAGGACATGCTGAGGATGGCCAATGCGTCCAAATTTAATAGTAGTTCTTTATTTGACACGCTCCAGTAAAATTCTTTCAATGAGAAATATTGTTAGTTGAGTGGTTGTTTGATTTTGGTTAAAAATCCCTGCACTTAAAACCATTAATTGCCAGTCGCCCTAAATCTCGTAATAGCGTGAAATTGATTTTAATCTAGTAATTAAATTAAGAACGATGCAACCCGCATAAAAATTGCCTATCAGTTGAATGGCTTTAACATACAGCGTTGATTAATGATAACCTGCAGGACCTTGAATGGGCCGTTACACCCAACATTTTAAAGTCTGAAAAGTGCCTAAACATTTACAGGTATTCCTGAAAATGTTTTGTTAGGAAAAAATATGCATTCACAGCAATTATATTTTACATAAAAATTCATAGGGTCGTTATTTTGTTTCTTTTTGTTGCTTGTTTCTAAATAGCAATAAAATTAAAAAACTTGATGTGAATCTAACGCGTGATATTACAAATCCAGATTTATTTCTTGAAAAAACAAGTATATGTACCTCTTGAACTTCTGTTTCAAGAAGTTAATGTATCTTCTGATATATACTACCCAGCATCCAATAATTAAATTGTCTCTGGCATCTTCCAGCCAGCGAACAATTTGTCGACCATGTTATTTTGCTTTGTTTTCAATGCTTGCTAAATTCGCCACAAATACTGGAATTTCAGATGTTCAGGAACGTATTGAGTACACGCCCGGTTCTGGGATACAGCATGTATTCTCTAAGGCATTCTTGGATTTGTGCGATGTTCCATGCCAGGTCGAAAAGGTATCCACCAAAGTGACCCTAACCACCAGACACATTGGTAAAGGATGTGATAGGGACACATATTCTGTGGATTCGCAAAGGAAACTATGTGGTACACATTTTCCAATTCCAATAGCCTGTATATTTCTAATTTGAAAAGTTATTGGACAGGAAATTGAATCTAATTGCATTTTTAGGTGCTAGTCCCGACAGCGTTGATTTGCTACCATCACCTGGTCTTGGCTCTGAATGGACGCGGACCCTTAACACCGATGATGGTCACGAAAGTGATCAAATTTATGAATTTGATGGCCGCACTAATGCCGTCATTATTCCTGCCTCCACCTTGGATCACAATTTGACCAACACGTTCACCATTTCCACATGGATGAAACATGCCGGGAATGCAGAACAGCATTCACATGTAAAAGAAAGCATTTTGTGCAATGCTGATGATCACAGTGAGTTTTTAATTGCATATTTTTTCTTGGATCCCCAATATTTCCAGTTTTTTGAATTGGTTTGTTGATTTTTATTTAAGAAATGAGTCGTCCGCATTACACCCTGTTTGTTCGCAATTGTCGCCTGATTCTCCTGTTGCGCAAAGACTCACCAGAGGAGAATCTGAACACGTTCCGGCCTGCCGAATGGAGGTGGAAAATGCCTCAAGTGTGTGATGATGAATGGCATCATTTTGCAGTTAATGTGGAATTTCCCGAGGTAGTACCATTATTGCAGCTTTATAATCATTTTATGTAAACATTTCTATAATTAATGCTGTGCTGTTGTTGGATTATGTAGGTATTCTTTTTTTTAAAAAAAATTGTGTTTTCCAGGTAACCTTATACGTTGATGGCCAGAAATTCCCTCCCAATGAAAAGAACCCAGAAATCATTGACGATTGGCCATTGCATCCTGCCAAAGGAATGAACACAACGTTGGTCGTAGGGGCCTGCTGGCAAGGAGCTGATAATAAGATGGGACACCATTTCAAAGGGTTCTTAGCTGGTCTGTCTGTTTTGAGAAACAAGACCGAGAAACCGGAAGTTTTATCGTGCTTACATCACTGCAAGGAAAATCTCGAAGCTCCTGGTGTTGAGCTATTAGAACCTGGAATGGTAAATAGCAAATTTTATCAGCCAGTTTAAAAGCGCAATTTCTGTGCAAGTATAGTAATTCAAATTCGGCTGGTGCAAACAGGCATAACATTTATTTCTTATCGGAGCATTGCTTAAATTGTCAAATTAAAGTTTCTGTTTCATGAGACAGTGTTGACATTATACTGTATTGGCAACTATATTTCCCTTTTATAAAAGTTTCCCATTAACGATTTGTGTTTACAAAATGTTTGCAAAAATTATCTTAACCTTTGATAGTATACAGTGTTTTCTATAATTAAGTACTGGTTAATAAGCCACTTGCTATTTTTAACTCATTATGCAAAACGAAATTATCATCTTTCTTCGTAATAAATGTTGATTTTGAATACCCTTTTATTTAAAAAAAAATTTCACAAATATTTCAGCAACTTTTGAAAAATAATGACGTGACTGAAATAACCGTTGAAGGCAATAATAAAACTAACTTGGAGACTCTGGTCAGGCAAGTTGGTTACATAAACTCCAGAGAATTTCCAACACCAGGTCGAAGAACATTGCGAGCCACTACCTCTGTTTTGTGAGTAAACTAAATTTGTGTTTTGATTGCTTTATTATGCGCTTCTAGAATGCTAGACGTCTAATATACAACAAAATTGTAGGTGCACGTCCGGTAAAACTGTTAAAGTGCCCACTTTGGACAGCTATATCATGGTTCTGCAACAGGAACAGCCTATCATCACCATCAATGGCACCGCAAATTTAGTTTGCAAATATAGTGAATGTTCTCAAGGCGTTAAAATCTTCCAGTCTGTATCAATATCAGTTTCTACAAAAAGCCATCCATTGGAAGTGGAGGGCCAGGAGACCGAAGGTAAAATGGATGTTTCAAAAAATAAATTATGCAATTCCTAATTGAACAATTTCTGATTTATTCCTTTTGGTGAATTCTTCGTTTTTCAGAGGAGCATTTGAAAAATAGTTTGGAACATAAACTGGATTCTTGCACAATCTCAGTGCGCCCACCTTTGAATCAAGAACATGAATATTTCCGAATGCCAGAAAATGAAATGATAGAATTGGGAATTAAATTTAAGCTAAATAAGGATGGTATTGTTATCAGTGGTAAGACAAATAATTATTTATAACGTCATTTTCTATGTAGAAATTTCTAAACTTTGTATCTTGTTTCTATAAAAATTATATCAATATACTTTTGGTGAAAAAGGGGGATATTTGTAACTATACGTACCTGATTATTGCTAACGTTTACCGTTTTTTTTGTTTGGCACATAGGAGCCGACATGATTTATAACTATGAGGATATTCTTCGTCACATTCATTATGCTAATCGTAAACCCGCTTACTATTTGAACCGCGCTTTCAAAGTGGTGTGTTCTGAGTTGAATGGACGCTTCTCCAGCAACGAATATGTACAAACGGTTGGTTCTTACATTAGCAGTCAGTGTTAAATTCTGTTTTACATTTTTCACTGTAGCGTACTAAATTTTCCAGTGGTTCTTTTCTCAGTTGACAGTTAGCCATCCACAAGTGGAAAAAGTGGCCAAACCTGTAGCCCACGCCAAAGTTGACCGACACCACGTTGAATTCGTGACTAGCAAACAAGCTGGAGAAATCAGCTACCTAGAATCTAATTTGATGGACACTTCTGAAGCTGTTGCCATGAGTTCAGCAAGTAAGAAATTTCAGTTTAAATCTTCTGCATGAAAACAGTCATTTTGCGATTGCTTTCATTGCAAAATCACTCAATTTCCAGCTTTAGCTTACTAAGCTTTGATCGGCTCATTTTTTTAAGGGCGGCTATCACACTTTTTCACAGTTTTGGTGCGAAGTGCATTTTTTGCTTGAACAAGCATTGATTACTAGTTTGCTTTCTTCATGATTGGATTTTAATTATTTACTAAATAAAAGGGGGTATCAAATTCAAAGAAATCAGGATAGCCTTGGGGGAGAAAAGGTCAGGGTTCAGGGAGAAGAACGAGATTCAATATTTGCCCGTTTAAAACATGGAAAAATGCTCAACTATAGAGTTGTTTATCTTTTCTTGGTGTCGAAGGCTTGTATACTGGGAGCGCAGGGGCTGTTGTGATCAGTGCCGTAGGTGAGTGTCTGATTTGTCACTGCGGTAGTGACGTAGACACGCCTATTATTTTTGATTTGTTTAATCGTTTAGATTAATTTCATTTTTAACATTTGATTGACCATTCATTTCTTCTACTGGTTTTTTGGGGATGTAGTTGAATCCAAGGGACCATTATGTTGTGTGTTTGCACTTTTGTTTGCATTAATAGTAATGGAACTTCTGAAACGAAGGTCATATTGCTTTTACGTTTTTGACATGCTGCAAATTTGTATTTTTATAATCTGAATGGTTTATTTTTTTCTTAATAATGCGAGTTCTTGCGGGCTGCTTTTTCTTCACACTATTAACAAGGCATATCGATTTTAGTTGCCATTTGCACAGCTCAGATCAGCACTGTTGGTGTTATAGTTATTGCTTATTAAGAAATTAATTTCTTACCATCAACCATTTCCCAATTCCTTGTCAATGAATATCACATGGGTGTTGTTTTTCTCTTCTTGCTCAGGCCATACAGTGACCATTATCATAGTGGTCTGCGTTGGTTTTCTTGTGTTCATGATTGTATTGGGGGTGATCAGAATTCGTGCTGCCCACCAACGAGCCCAGGAAACAAGAGATGAAGATCAAGAAATGGCTTGGGACGATTCTTCACTTACGATCACGGTCAATCCAATGGACGTAAGTATGTGTTAACAACAATCAAAGCACAGAATAAGGGATGTGAGCGAAATAGAATCCATGTATCTTAAGCTGTTGGACAATGCGTTTTCTCCCATGATTCTTCCTTCAGTTTGTGATGACAATCTTTTCTTCTTTTAGCAAATTGAAGAAGAGGAGCGAGAGACCCAGCCTCTAAACGAAGAGGACGACAGTGACAGTTCAGACGACGGTAGCAGCTATCACGACGAAATCGAAAGCTCCGAAGATGAAGCGGAAAAAGTGAAGAGCCGTGAGTTGGAATGGGATGATTCTACCCTAACATATTAAAGTAGTTCTCAGTCGCGAAGCCACAAAAAGTGGCAGAAATGCGAATCATCTTTCAACAACAACAACTAACTAACAGTGACAACAACAGCAACAACTACAGCAAAATCTTTTTTTAAACGTTGGCTATTAATGGCTGCTAAATAACGATAACAACGCCACCAATCAATCTTCTCTTCCCTAATCTCCTCTAAAGACAAGTGCTGTTACCATATTTGAAGGCAATAACATGCGACGTACATACATATGTGCTCGGTCATATGGCAGTAGCTACAGCAGGAACAGCAGCTATCCAGCTGAGGCCAACGACACAACATTATTCACCCTCTTTCCTGAATGTTTATTTTAATATTTTACGAGAAAAATCCTTTAAATGTTTCACTTGCGGCTGTGTTAACCACTGCGCTGAATTGTGGGGAAATGGAGGAACCTGAAGCCATCAGCAATTTTATTTTTCTCCCAGCTTTGTCAATTTGAGCCTCTTTGTGTTTTTTTCTTCTTCCGAAAGTGAATAACCAAAATCCGAGGCCGTCCCTTCCCTACTAGTTGCATTTATTTTCCGAGCGATTTTTCTTTCAGCCGCATAATTTTTTTATTCATTGGGCCTGTTTACTTACCTTAAAGAGTCTCGTATTTTACTTGATTTTAGTCTCATTGTTTTTTTTACAGTTTTGGGTTTACCCCTTCTCTCTGAACTACTGGGAGTAGTGCAGTTTTGTTATTTGTTTGACATTTTCATGTTTTTGTCCCTTTTCTGCAGAAAGTGAAAAGTAACAAAAAGTTGTGCCTTCACACTTATATTATCAGATATTGCACTTGTGGTTATGATCATCATCAGCTAGTGGCGTATTTTTTGGCATCGATGCGGATTTCTCCCTATTTTATTTTCTCCCCGGTTTTTTTGTCTCTTCCTCCATCCTGCAAGGCCACTTTTCCACGCCACCGATCATTTGCTAAATTGTTACGTTGGTTTTTTGCTGCCTTTGGCACCTTGGACAGCGTCAATGGTAATGCACATCCCATCGATGGTGGAGTCCCTTGGAACTAAATTGTAGAGGCAAAGCAGCTTGCGCATCTTTTTAAATGCAACTTTTTACGAAGCCTGCCATTTTTAGTGGAGTTTCGATTCGACGTGTACCCGCTGTATCGTGCCCGGAGCAGATGCCATCGGGATGTCGTGAGGTTGGACCGGTGGAAGATATGGCCGGGGCCCATTTCTTTCTTATACTCCCAAGTCTATTGGGATTTCGAGCCAGCCTCCTGCCCTGGTTAGGAAAAAAAAAGATACGCATAAAGTAGTTAAGAACTAATATTCTTAATTAGGACTCGCGAAATATTATGTCTTTCTCTCTCGCTATATATATACATATAAGCAAATGAGTAAAAGCAGCAGCACTGCTTTTCTTTTGTGTTTTCGAGACAAAAAAATACATGGTGGTTATATTTTAAAAAACAGCTGTTTCGCTCCCAGGTCGAACGAGAATTTCATTCACGGGTTGGGAATGCTTTGCGTGCGGAGAACTTCCTGAACATATCGTTTTTGCTTGGTTTTACGTAAACCTTACTATCCGTGTCTCGTATTTGTGCGAAAGCAGCCACTTAGTTTTTCCGTTTACCCTAGCAAGCTTCTCGGTTTAACATATGTGTCTCCAATTTCGTTTTCAGCTAAGTTTTAGTGTAAAAATACTACTGTTTGTGTGTGTTTTCTCGTGGTCCAATTGGCTTAGTACAATCACCTACAATTCAGAAAACTGATCACGTTGCCGCACGTCCTGTGTAGTTGAATCGAAGGGAGTTTTCGTGTCTATGGCCACCGCAGTCGTTGGGCGAAATGGCGTTTTCTAACTCTCGTATACATAAGCAGTTTGTTTCAATCGCCCGACTAGTTAATCGAAGCGCGCGGATTTAATCGTTAGTTGCAGATTGCGCGCGATTTGTTCGATTAAGGAAGAAACGCGTGCAAAATACTTTTCAATTTCGTGGCAGTGTTGTGCCGTCAATAGTGAATTTTGTGCTATGTTATCAAGGAGAGAAATCCGCGAATGGCATTAGATCGCTGCAAGAGAAACGATGACTGCAATTTTTAAACCTACGAGCAGTATTGCAGATTTTCAATGGTTTTAGTTTCCTTGGGTGATTGCGCATTAAAACTGCCCGTTATTCAGTTTCTTACTAAAATTATTTGAAGAAAATGTGATTCGGTTGCGTATAAACTGCGATCAATTCGAGGGATCTTGTTTAGTAAAATTGCAGTCAAACATGATCATGTTTCTGTAATACTGCATTGAAGTGTTAAAATACAGAATTGAGACGGTCATCGTTTTACACGTTGCGGAGTAATTTCAAGGTTTCGGATTTAATTGTTTTTCTGTAATTCGCAGTCCTCATTTCATTTATTGTGCCAATTATATTTTGACAGCTACGTAGGTTTAATATAAAAAAGTTTTCTCATGGGGGCAAATATCTTTTTATTCGTGCAACAAATTCCATCTATCTGGCTCTTGTAATCGCGTCCATCGGAAATGGCTAAACAGTGGAACAAGCCCGAGTCAGTATTTAACCAAAACTATAGTAGTTTAATGTTAGCATTTCCGCTTTTTTTTAAATTTGCATTGCAGCTACATGATACGAGGATCAAAGCAAATTTCCTCGCTCGGGCTTCGAAGTTGTAATTAATTTTGGCTGCGGAAGGTAGAAGCAAAGTGGGTGTCTATTTTTTTAAATGCAATAATGAACAAAAGTTTTAATTCTTCAAAGGAATGAAATCGTGTGCTTTATTTTGGGGTTAGCTATGATTTTGTTAGATGGCAAATGCTGAACCCTTCTCTAATTTTTGCATTGTTCCGCATTTTAATTACCAAATTTTACGTTGTCCTTTTCATTCATTTCTTCGCATGAACTGTGAGTTTGTGTTTCTGTTTCCTACTTTGCTATTTTGTGTATTTCTTATTACGTGCCATTTATCTTACGAATTTCTATTATTATCGGTAAAACGAAGCGGGAGGTTTTTGAGCATTTTATTCTGCAAGGTACGGTTGGTGCCTCAAACATGGTTGCAATATTTAACAAATTACCAATACTTTTAGACACTAAAAGAAAACATTTCTTTACGGAATTACTTTTTTCTGGGGAACATTAATTTTTGCGACCAATTTAAAAATTATGCCATTGAGCACATTTTGATGCTCAAAAACTTCCCAATGCTGCGAGCTCTGTTGCAAGATCTATTCAGTCTGGAAACAAGTTTGAATTCGCACCAGTTTGTATCATTGGTAAAAGTTTCGAACAAAAATAGTCAAGGTGGTGCAGCGCAGAATCTTTTTCAATGTTTGCCCCTTTACTTTTATGAATTCATAGCGAGTGGGGTGGGTACAGTCGTTAGCCGGTAAATTCAAATCTCTTACGCCGTAGAGCTTATCTTGTACTCGTGTATTATTTGTTTTATATACTGATTAATCCTAAATACATTCCAAAATAATTCGAGGGTAATACCGCGTGATGCTGGCGGAAAACCTGTAATTTTACCCTTGCGTTCATGGTATTGGCTAGCGACTAATTGCAGGCATATTATTATAATTATTATTAAGAAGAAAGTGACTGTGCATATTATTGTTTCTCCCGTTCCCCGTTTGTTGCATTATCAGTCGGGAATTTATTTCCCGATCCCCATATTCGTGGATTCGATATTAGTCGGTGAACTAACTTGAACAATGTGAAAATATGACACTGAAGACGAAAACCCGCTTTGAAATTTACGAATATATCAATAATTTGGCTGCCGAATTTAACTTATGACACGTAGTGTGTAGACACAATGGTGGATGGAAATTTTATGAGGTAAATTTTGCAGAATAATCACGATCTGCTTCAGTGTTTGCAGTGAGAGACCTCTACCTTTCTGGTCGTAATTTAATCACATTGAATAAAAACACTGTACCATATTTAATTATTCGTTTTCTTTATCCGGTGATGTTATGGAGGAATTAAAAGATATGCCGGTTGCAAGTGTGAACAGAATGCGAATATTTCTGGATAAAAATAAATTCAAGAAACGTCAGATTACGCACAGTGGATTACGATTATCAATTAGAATGCAGCCATGCATGCAGTGAAGTTCTAAGTAGAAAAATGGAACGTCAGTTAATTTTCAATGAAGTTCCGAAGCAAAATTGTTGCGTTTAGACCTGCAAATTATCATTTTCAAATATTATTTACGCAGGCAGTGGTTATCTTACAAACGTCTGTGAAGATTTTGGGATTTGTAGCATCGTTTCTTGGCAAAATTTGATTGAATATGTCTGCTAAACCAACTGGTCCTCAGGTGAGAATTTCTAAGCTTAAATTTCACTTTGCATATACTGTACGTGGTGACGTAATTCCATTTATGCATAGCGATAATCAAAGAGTTCCTACAATTTTAATATCATTATTGTAATAGATGTAATACAGTAGAACCTCCTAAGTTGACCACATCCATATGTTGACCACCTCCTTATGTTGACCAAATTTTCATACACGGGTTGATCACCTCCATATGTTGGCCGTTTTGTTTTCGCCCTTGGGTGGTCAACTTACGGAGGTTCTACTGTATCATTACTATCAAACGGCCAAAGAAAACTCCACAAATTGTCATTTATACATAGTACCAAAAGTACATGTATATTTTTCCGCTAATTTTAGCAACTGTGTTGTTCTGTTACAGAAAAGGAAAAAGCCTCCTCCTCCACGTGGATTATTTCCTAGTGACATTACAGCCAAATTCCATGCTCAGTCCTATGAGGTGAATAGTATTACTTGATTGAAGGTGTTGCTTAGATAGTGTTGTGCACTCGTTATAGTGATTGTCCACACCTTCACAGCCCAAAGAAGATGTCGAGGAAATTAATGAGGAAGACGAAAAACTCAAAAAAGAACAGGAGGCAAGACGCAAAAGACTTGCAAAGGTATATTTCAAATTCAGCATTCAATTTCTTTATTAACATTACGAGACTTTACTGCTATTTTGTTTAATGAATTTTATTTGAAAGGCTCCATAGTTAACTTAAAAGATGTGCTCTTTTTGATGTTTTGCATGACTAGAATGCTAATACATTGGTATATGCAATAGTGTGAGATGATAACCAAATTATTTGTTGAATTGATACCATTTTATCAGTCGCAACATTTTCTGCCGATTTTATTTGTAAGGCCATTGAAGTGACTCCTTAAACTCAAATCTCAAATGCTTCATTTTCAAACAGAAAACATAAGGACAGAGGTACCACCAATGGTGAAAGTTGAAGAATACTAGAATTAAGAGAATGGCAATCTGTAGCTATGTGAACAAAATTAGCAATGTCTAAATAGAAACATTTGATTCAATAAACCACACCGTTCTCGTTCAAACTATTTATTATAAATGATAGTTTCCTTCAGATAGAAAGTTTTAAAAAATAAATGCGATTGTGCACTGTCTCCAAACATACCAAAGTACAAAAATATATTTGAAAGGGATTTGGTTACATGTCACTGTGACCCGTACAACAATGGCGAGGATTCTGTAACTACGCTATTTCTTGACAGTCTGCCAGAGTACTGACCAGATCCTTGACGGTCTTTAATAGGGGCCACTCCGTTTTGTTTATCGGCTCTTAGTCGCCCGTATGAAAAGCAAAACAAAACCTGGCAAGAAGTATAAAGTAAGAAAAATACTTGTAAATCATATAAGTACTTGCAACTTAATTAGGCTTTCGCTTACCGTGAAACATGAGATTATGGCGAGTGGCACAATAAATAAAAAACCAGGAATGTGTAAAGCAGAGCCTCCCCATAATGATCCAAGAATCATTCCCACACTTAGTATGGTCCTTCTAATCCCATGTCCAACTCCTGTTAGAAAAGTAATAGTGTATTGAAAACTTAAATAACCTACAATGGTTAAAATTTCAAAAGTAGCTTGTGATGCAATTAGTACACATATATGAAATTGTTTTATCCCACAAATTAAACTTCATTTATTTATGATCAAAATATGGAAATTACAAAAGTAGGAACAAAAACTTGTTTGATATGAAATTATTTTATTTTTATGTTTTTATACATGTGTAAATTATGCGCTATCTTCTAAATGAAAATAGTAAATTAAGGCTTAGTAAAAAGGTTACCTTGGTTGGATGTGCTAATCAGTTTGGAATATAATGAAATGCAGCAGGTTGAAAGGAATGTAATGCCTAATAAATTGGTAAAAATGCCAATGATGAAAAAAGGAAGGGTGCTCCAATCTCCTGCAAAAAGTAAAATGATAAAGTATTAATGTCGAAATAAAAAATGACTGTATATTCAAAACTTTGAAAAATGAAACATCCTGCTTTTTTGTATTTTTTAAAACTTTATTTACATTTACAGTTTAAAATAAATTATTAATTTTTTTTAAAAAAAAGGGATAAGTAGTAAGTCATAACATGACTTGATTCCAAACGTTGATGTTTCTCACATTGTTTTGGTGAAAACTAATTTTGCAACTATCTTTACTCATTAATCAGAAAGTTTACCATTGACCATTAAATAAGGACGATCCTTACCATGGGGTGTATTTGGTATAATAGCTATATACCAAGCCAAGGAAAATATCATCATAACGCTACCAACCAATATTAGAATTCTGTCTGAAATTTTTCCAGATAATTGCCTTATCAGGAATAAGACCAACAGTGTCTATAAATAAAAATTCATGAAAAACGAGACATTAACAAAACATTCGGTACTTGTTGGTTATATCGACTACCGACCACGGAAAGCATAGAAGCTATGCAGGGAAACGTAACCTAAACTGGTAA
>JAQGBX010003874.1:0-16371 GCA_034698745.1 Megaphyllum sjaelandicum | reverse complement strand
AGTAACATCGTTTTTGGGATTTTCAAATCCGATCCGTGAGCCAGTAAAGCGTTGGTCATCCCGGTCATCGCACACTCACCGCCGCACCCACCATCAATTTTAGCATTTTTTTCGGGGAAAATGACCGGTCACCTTTCAGCCGGACCGACTCGATAACGTAGTAACATCGTTATTCGGATTTTCAAATCCGATTCGTGAGCCAGTAAAACAAAATTTAAAAAAATTGGCATTTTTTGAAGAAAGATTAAAGCGTTGGTCAGACTAAAAGTTGATCCCGGTCATCGCATACTCGCCGCGGTCACCTTTCAGCCGGACCGACTCGATAACGTAGTAACATCGTTATTCGGATTTTCAAATCCGATCCGTGAGCCAGTAAACAAAATTAAAAAATTGGCATTTTTTTGAGGAAAGATTAAAGCGTTGGTCAGACTAAAAGGTGATCCCGGTCATCGCATACTCGCCGCGGCACCCACCATCAATTTTAGCATTTTTTTCAGGGAAAATGACCGGTCACCTTTCAGCCGAACCGACTCGATAACGTAGTAACATCGTTTTTGGGATTTTCAAATCCGATCCGTGAGCCAGTAAAGCGTTGGTCATCCCGGTCATCGCACACTCGCCGTGGCACCCACCATCAATTTTAGCATTTTTTTCGGGGAAAATGACCGGTCAACTTTCGGCCGGACCGACTCGATAACGTAGTAACATCGTTTCGGCAGTGCTACATCGGTCCGGGATTCTTCCGTCGATTCCCCGAACGTTTTCGTTGACCGGAGTTTCGCGGCGAGGTCCAATTTCAAAGTATAAAATGAAATAAAAATGATCAAAAAACCAAAACAACAATTGAAGAAACTTAAAAAATGACCACCGAGACGGGCGAGCTCGGCGTGGTTGAGGTGGTCGAGGAACAGGCGTTGATGAGATGCTGCCGAATGTCTCCGCTGCTCGTTTCGGCAACGTCCGAGCGCAGCGAAGAGCGTCTGCGGGTCACGAAATGCTCCAAGGTGTCCCAGCCACCGCCCACGCGGACCATCACGTGACGTTCGTTGAGCAACTTCGAGAAAAAGACAGGAAATGGTATTGGATTAATACAGGTAGTCCTACATGCATGGCTCCCACACTTATTGCAAATGAAAATCCCCTGACCTTCCCAGGTTTCCCAGAATCAATATTGCATTTTCCGCCTGACCAGTTTTTAGACAATCAAAATCATTACAATAAACTAACCTGCCATTATTGAGAATTTTTTAGCTCAACAATTTCCATATCAATAGCACGAAATTTCTCAGTTGCATCATCCAATAATTAACTTTCGTTTTTTTGGGTGGCTAAGATTTCTTGTGTTTAAAGTGAAGGTAAAAAATCCCCTGACTTTTCACGCCACTTCCTAAAATCCCCTGACAATCCCAGGTTTCCCCTGACCAAAAAAAATCCCCTGACAATCCCAGGTTTCCCAGAAATGTGGGAACCCTGTAGCACTGAACTGAACTAATTGTGGAAGGTAGGTTATTGAGTTTGTTTTCAGAATTTTTTTTTTTGTTTTTTTGTTTATATCGTTATTTTTGCTCGGCATAGTTTGGTCAATTTGGTCAAGTTTGGTATAATAACTTAATTTTAACGTTAGTTTCCCTGGTTTGTTTGGTCAAGTTTGGTATAATAATTTTGACGTTAGTTTCCCTGGTTTGTTTGGTCAAGTTTGGTATAATACTTAATTTTAACGTTAGTTTCCCTGGTTTGTTTGGTCAAGTTTGGTCTAATACTTAATTTTAACGTTAGTTTTCCTGGATTGTTTGGTCAAGTTTGGCATAATACTTAATTTTAACGTTAGTTTCCCCGGTTTGTTTCCTGGTTTGTTTGGTCAAGTTTGGTATAATACTTAATTTTAACGTTAGTTTCCCTGGTTTGTTTCCTAGTTTGTTTGGTCAAGTTTGGTATACTTAATTTTAACGTTAGTCTGGTTTGTTTGGTCAAGTTTGGTATAATACTTATTAATTTTAACGTTAGTTTCCCTGGTTTGTTTCCTGGTTTGTTTGGTCAAGTTTGGTCAATGGTTAAGTCAAGTTTGGTTAATTCTGATAACATGTACACGTATAATTTTCTTGATTTGTATCGCATAAAATTGATGTGAATCCTCATGTTCTATTAAAGCTTGAAGAATGCCGCATGGTGGCGAAACGTCGTTTTTTGGAATGGAAAAAACGTTTTTGGTCGTGTTATTGTTTCTTTAATTGAAATGGTATTGGGTCGAGCAGAGCAACAATGGCTGCCGCAATAGCAGACAAAAAAAGATTTTTGGGTAACCGGGTCACGGGCTTACCCTGACGAAGACGATGCGGCCGGCGATGAGGTACTTGCCGTCGGAGAGCCTTCGTACGTGAGACCTGGAGCAATGGTCATCGGCAATGCGAAGCACCTGAAACGTAATGGTTTTCGGATGTATTAAACATATTCTTGTTAATTTCGAAATACTATTATTCAAATATTTTACAGATTTTTTAATTTTTTAAAAATGTTTTGTGGATTTCTAAATTTTAAAATGATTTTAAAATGTATTTATTTGCAACTTTTTCTGATATATTTAAAAAAAAATAGACTTATTTTTAAGAAATTTTCAAAAATCAGTCGACCGATGAGATTTTATTGAAAAATATTATTCAAATATTTTACGATTTTTTTAATATTTAAAAAATGTTTTATGGATTTCTAAATTTTAAAATGATTTTTTTTATAAATTTACAAAAAAGTTGTACGGATTTTCGAAAATTGCGAGACGTTTCACGGATTATTGAAAATCGTGAAATGTTTCAGAGATTTTTTTGGAAAAAAATGTATTTTTTTGCAACTTTTTCTGATATAATTTAAAAAAATAAATCAACTTATTTTTAAGAAATTTCCAAAAATCAGTCGATTTCATTGCAAAAGAATTAGGAGAAATTACATTTTTTTCTATAAATGTTTTTATATAATTATTATTTTTAATATTTTATGAAATATTATTCAAATATTTTACGATTTTTTTTAATATTTAAAAAATGTTTTATGGATTTCTAAATTTTAAAAATGATTTTTTTTATAAATTTCTAAAAAGTTTTTCGGATTTTTTGAAAATTGCGAAACATTTCACGGATTAATTATTGAAAACCTTAACGGTTTTCAATGTTTTTCAAATGTTTTAGAGATTTTTGGAAAAAAATGCATTTATTTGCAACTTTTTCTGATATATTAAAAAAATGGACTTATTTTTAAGAAATTTTCAAAAATAATATTATAATTATTACTATTAATATTTTATGAAATATCGTTCAAATATTTTACGATTTTTTTAAATATTTAAAAAATGTTTTATATGGATTTCTAAATTTCAAAATGAATTTTTTTACAAATTTCCAAAAGTTTTACGGATTTTTTGAAAATTGCGAAACGTTTCGCGGATTATCGAAAATCGTGAAATATTTCAGAAGCTTTTGGAAAAAAATGCATTTATTTGCAACTTTTTCTGATATATTTAAAAAAAATAAATGGACTTATTTTTTAAAAATTTTCAAAAATAATATTATAATTATTATTATTAATATTTTATGAAATATTATTCAAATATTTTAAGATTTTTTTTAATATTTAAAAAATGTTTTATGTGGATTTCTAAATTTTAAAATGATTTTTTTTATAAATTTCCAAAAAGTTTCACGGATTTTTTGAAAATCGCGAAACGTTTCACGGATTATTGAAAATCGTAAAATGTTTCAGAGATTTTTGGAAAAAAGGGCATTTTTTTGCAACTTTTTCTGATATAATTTAAAAAATAAATACTTTTTTTTAAGAAATTTTCAAAAATCAGTCGACCGATGTATTATTCAAGTATTTTACGATTTTTAATTTTTAAAATGTTTTTTTTTTAAATTACGAGATGTTTTACGGATTTTTGAAAACTAAGAAACGTTTTAGAGATTTTTGAAAAAATGCATAACATAAATAGACTTATTTTTAAGACATTTTCAAAAAATAAGTCGACTTCATTGCAAAACAATTACGAGAAATTAAATTTTTTTTTTGATAATTGTCTGAATTTCACAATTTCGAAAAAAAAAGTACCCGAATCTACGATTTTTCTAAAATATTAATCAAAATCCAAAAAGCAGCTCACTTTAGCGTGTAATTTACAAGAGACGTCGTCCATTTCTGACAAGTGCGTGGAGCTTGAGGTGTTGGAAGACGTGTCGCTTCTCCGGCTCTCCGGCATCGAGGACTCGCAGCGGTGCCTTTCTTCTTCCTTCCGGTGCCTTTCTTCCTCTTTCTGCTTCCTCTCTCGTTGTTCCATTTCCTTTTCCTCCGCTTCCTGTCTTTCGTCGATTTCCTTTTCCAGTTTCACGATGCCGGGAGGTTCGATGCCGTACTTGGACGCGATCCGCGCCAGCTCCAACAGGCACAGAACGACCAAGCGAGGCTGAGTACGAAGCACTGAAAAAGTAACATCCAACATCAAAATTACAAATTCTTAGAGTACTCAGAGCTTTTGGATTCCAGATTCACGAAGTCTCGTCCGAAGTTTGGATTCCCGGATTCCAGAAGTCTCCTCCGAACGTTTGGATCGAAGGGATTCGAGAAGTGTGATCATAAATTTTGTATTCAAAATTTATGATCAGACACGTTGTTTGTTTTGTCATTGATCAGACATTGTTTGGAGGAGGTTTTTTGAATCTGAATTCAGGAATTCAGATTCAAAAAACCTCCTCCAAACAATTGAATTCAAGATTATAGAAGTCTCATCCAAACGTTCACATTCAAGATTCTTGAAATCTTATCTAAACTTTAGGATTCGAGATTCTCGAAGTCTTCCGAAGTTTGATTCCAGATTCAAGAAGTCTCCTCCAAACTTTTGGATTCAAGATTCTTGAAATCTTATCCAAACTTTAGAATTCGAGATTCTTGAAGTCATCTGAAGTTTGGTTCCAGATCCAAGAGGTCTACTCCAAACTTTAGGATTCCAGATTTTTGAAGTCTCATCCAAACTTTCGGATTCAAGATTCTTGAAGTCAACTCCAAACTTTAGGATTCAAGATTCTCGAAGTCGTCCGAAGTTTGATTCCAGATTCAAGAAGTCTACTCCAAACTTTAGGATTCAAGATTCTCCAAGTCATCCAAAGTTTGATTCCAGATTCTTGAAGTCTCATCCAAACTTTCGGATTCAAGATTCTTGAAGTATCCACCAAACTTTAGGATTCGAGATTCTTGAAGTCATCCGAAGTTTGATTCCAGATTCAAGAAGTCTACTACAAACTTTAGGATTTAAGGTTCTCGAAGTCATCCAAACTTTCGGATTCAAGATTCTTGAAGTCTCCACCTAACTTTTGGATTCAAGATTCTCGAAGTCTTCCGAAATTTGATTCGAGATTCTTGAAGTCATCCGAAGTTTGGTCCCAGATTCAAGAAGTTTCCTCCAAACTTTTGGATTCAAGATTCCTAAAATCTTATCCAAACTTCAGGATTCGAGATTCTTAAGTCATCCGGAGTTTGATTCCAGATTCAAGAAGTCTACTCCAAACTTTAGGATTCAAGATTTTCGAAGTCATCCGAAGTTTGATTCCAGATTCAAGAAGTCTCATCCAAACTTTAGGATTCGAGATTCTCGAAGTCATCCGAAGTTTGATTCCAGATTCAAGAAGTCTAGCTATTCCAAACTTTTGGATTCAAGATTCGAGATTCTCAAAGTCGTCTGAAGTTGGATTCCGGATTCAAGAAGTCTCCTCCAAAAACTTTTGGATTTAAGATTCTCGAAGTCACATCCAATTAACTTTTATTCCACATTCAAAAAATGTTCTCTAAACTTTTAGATCAAAGAATTCCAGAAGTCTCTTCATATAACGTCTGGATTTGATATTCGCGAAGTCTCATCTATACTTTTGAAGTCGAGATTCTCGATGCATCATCCAAACTTTAGGATTCAAGATTCTTGAAGTCATCCAAAGTTTGATTCCTGATTCAAGAAGTCTACTCCAAAACTTTTGGATTCAACAATTCCAGAAATCACATCCAAACTTTTGGATGGAAGAACTCGAGAAGTCTCGATCCTCTTGGATTTCAGAAGAAAACTTCTGAATTGAAGTCTTACCCAAACTTTTGAAGTCGAGATTCTCGATACGTCATCCAAACTTTCGGATTCACGATTCCGGAAGTCAACGGGGCCGCTTTCGGATTCGACAATTCCAGAAATCACATCCAAACTTTCGGATGGAAGAACTCGAGAAGTCTCGATCCTCTTGGATTCCAGAAGAAAACTTCTGAATTAAAGTCTTACCCAAACTTTTGAAGTCGAGATTCTCGATACGTCATCCAAACTTTCGGATTCACGATTCAGGAAGTCAACGGCCGCTTTCGGATTCAACAATTCCAGAAATCACGTCCAAACGTTTGGATGGAAGAACTCGAGAAGTCTCGATCCTCTTGGATTCCAGAAGAAAACTTCTAAATTCAAGTCTTACCCAAACTTTCTGACTCGAAGAGCACGGCCTCGTTGATGGCCAACTGTCTGCACCAGCGGAGGAAGTTGGCGGCATTGTCCCGAGCGAAGAAGGAAGCGGGTTGAGCGTTTGGCCAGCACTTGAAACCCAAAGGAGGAATCGATTGATGGCCTTGTTGAGAAGCTCGATCGTGGATCAGTTTGGCCAACTGACAAACCAACACGCCAGAGTCAAGAACGTCCATCAGATTGGCGGCCGTGATGTGAGCCGTGTCTGAAACAGGACAAAAGTTTCATTGGAAAAGTCATGGAAAAACAAATTTCAATGACCTGCAATGACAATCAGTAAAAAATTGACATGTTCATCAAAATCGACATCGGGGAAAGTTATTTGGCAAAATTTACTAATGACAACTTTGTATTCGGAAAATGTTGCAAATTTGTACTCTGAAAACGGTGAAAAATTTTGCGAATTTGTACTCTGAAAACGTGGAGAATTGTGCTGCATATTGTTTGTTTTCGGAAAACGAAGAAAATTTTGCAAATTTTCACTCTGAAAACGTGGTAAATTTTTGCAAATTTGTCCTCTGAAAACGTGGGGAATTTTGCATGTTTGTTCTCGGAATACGAAGAAAATTTTGCAAATTTTATCCTCTGAAAACGTGGAAGATTTTGCTGCATGTTTGTCGGAAAACGAAGAAGATTTTGGCAAATTTCTACTCTGAAAACGAGTTAATTTTTGCAAATTTGTCCTCGGAAAATTTGTAAAATTTGTACTCTGAATGAAAACACGGAGAATTTTTGCAAAGTTGTCGTCGGTAAAACGTGGAAAATTGGGCAAATTTGTCCTCCGAAAACGTGGAAAATTTGGCAAATTTCTTCTCTGAAAACATGGAGCTAGATTTTGCAAATTTGTCCTCGGAAAACGTGGAAATTTTTCAAATCTCTATTTTTTAAAAAATGCCCCGAGCTAACCACGTAGAAGCATTAACTATTAATTGGATCGCAATAACATGACTATACGTTGAATTTCCCTGACTTTTTCCGAGATTTTCAAGTTCCCTGACTTTTCCAAGTTTTCTAGGAGTTTTTCCAAGAGCAAAAGTGTATTATTTACCGAAAGTGTGGTTGAGCCATTGTGCGAGATCCTCCTTCAAAGGCAGAAGACATTCTTCTAGTTTTTCTCCTATTCTCTCCCACGAGTCCGAAATGTCCGAACATTCGCTGATGGCCTCTGAACTCACGCTGTCTCTCATCATTTGCATAAATTATTCAACAAAGTTCAAAGTTCGAGGGGTCACTCGACCAAAGGCTATTCGTCTCGGCATAACCAGGACTCGACACGTACCTAAACCAAAAAATATAAACAAAATATGTAAAAACAATAACAATAACAACAAATATAAAAAAATATGTAAAAACAATAACAATAACAAAAAATATAAAAAATATGTAAAAACAATAACAATAACAACAAATATAAAAAATATATGTAAAAACAATAACAATAACAAAAAATATAAATAATTATGAAAACAATAACAAAAAATATAAAAAATATGTAAAACCAAAAACAATAACAAAAAATAAAAAATATGTAAAAACAATAACAATAACAAAAAAATATAAAAAATATGTAAAAACAATAACAATAACAAAAAATATAAAAAAGTAAAAACAATAATAAAAATTGTAAAAAAATATGTGAAAACAATAACAATAACAAAAAATATGAAAAAATATGTAAAAACAATAACAATAACAATAACAAAAAATATAAAAAAATACGTAAAAACAATAACAAATATTTATACTGTATACATAATAATCCTAAAATATATTTCTTAAAATATAATTCTGTCGAAATATAATTAGCGTGGAATATATGCGCCATCCTGAAAAATTTCTAAATAATAGACTATTTATTTCTAAAAATAACTTCTATAGCTGACTCGAAATTCAAGTTTTGTTTATTTATTTACGTATTTTTGCATCATTATCGATATAACCGATAATACTCGTTATTTAATCGATATAACGAGTTAATAAAAAGGTCAATAACTCGTTTAGAAATTAAAATTTACGAGCAAATCTCACGCAAAAAAAAAAAAAAAAATTAAAAACAATTTACGATTTTGAATTTTTCCATTTTTTTTTGCGATTTACGAGAAAATTGAAATAAACGAGTAATTAAAAATTTTGATAATTATAAAAAAAATGAAAACGGAGATATGAAAAAGCATTTTTTAGCTAAATAATTCATTCATTTTTGAGAAAATAAAGGAAAGCATTCCATTTTATATAGAACGCGACATTTTCAAGAAATGGAATGATTTAAAAAAAATTCAGGAATAAAAACATGGAAAAAAAACTTTTTAAGAAATGGAAACAAATTTAAAACATTTTCAAGTAACGTTTTCGCATTTAAGTTTAATTATTTACAGTATCTTAAATATATGACTAAGAAATTGAGTCTAATTGTTTGAGACAAACTTTTAAAATATTCGTTTTTTTTTAAAAATGCGTAAAAACGTTCCATTTCTTTCAAATTTCAAAAAAAAAAAAAAAAAATTGGAATGAAAGCACGCGAAAACGTTCCATTGAAATTGAAACGAAAGCACGAGAATGCGTTTTATTTCTTTCAAAGTTTACAAAAAAAATTGGAACGAAATCACGCGAAAAGGTTCCATTTCTTTCAAATTTAAAAAAAATAGAATAAAATCACGCGAAATCGTTCCATTTCTTTCAATTTTGAAAAAAAAAAATTGGAATAAAATCACGCAAAAACGTTCCATTTCTTTAAATTTTCAAATAAAAATTAGAATAAAATCACACGAAAACGTTCCATTTCTTTTAAATTTTCAAACAAAAATTAGAATAAAATCACGCGAAATCGTTCCATTTCTTTCAAATTTTAAAACAAAAATTAGAATAAAATCACGCCAACGGAAAACGTTCCGTGTCTTTCAAAGAATCGATTCAAAAGTCAACGCAATTTTTCCCTGCATGCAGGTTTAATTATTTATTGAAAAAGACTCGGGTAGTATAAATTGGGAGCAATTTTAAAATCTGAATAAGATAATTCTCGATAAGATTTAAAAAAAAAAAATTGATTATAAACTCGAATTAAAAACGATAATAAAAACATTCCATTTTAAAGAACGCAAAAAAAAACCCCGTTCCATTTCACGGAACGATTTCAAATAATTGGAACAAAAAGCACGCGCGACAAAGCGCGTTCCATTTTGTCCATTTTGTGGGAAGCTAATAAATTCCGGTGCATTTTTTCCAAGTTTAATGGTTTATTTTGGAAATAAAAACGTCGAAATCGCGTCTGATATTTAAGCCTGAGAGAAAAGCCGAACGAGACGAACGAACCAATTGAACGTCGAGGAGAAAAAACGCAACAAATCGAAGAATAATTTGAAGAAAAAAAAAAATGAAGATTCAGGTTAGAAATTTGATTGGGAATTAGGCATGATCTTCGATAAAATCTGTTGATTATTTTGATATTTTCTTACCTTTCAAATGAAGCCATGCCGTCTGTCGTCCATGTCGTAAATTTCCACTCAGACAAAACGCATTTTTGGACGCATCCAAAGAGAGCTTGGGAAAGTCCATTCGGAACAAAAATCAATAAAAATGGCGGACATTAGATTCTCATTTAAGGGAAACTCCCTGAAAATATCGGGAAAATGCAGCAAATACTCGCCTAGGTTAACGAAATCAGACGCTGCTGGGCTTCACCTTAATTATAATTCATCCATCAACACCTCCGTTAATTAACACTTTTTTCCCCTGAAATTTGATAAAACCTCGAGAACGGTCATCGAAACATTCATTAGGGATTTAAGCATTTTTGTTTGCAAAAGTATTCAAACTATTTCAAAAAAATTATTCATTCTCCTTTAATTTTTTAATTATATGCAAATTTTTTACGAGTATTAATTTCCAAACAAAAAAAAAATACCCATTTTGCGCAAATATTTATTCGATATAAAGTATATCGAATAAATGTTTTTTATTTGAAAAATGATATTAAAAAACTATCATAAAATATCATTTTAAAATACATATAATAAAATACAGATGTATTCCCAATTTTTGAAAATACACTACACCCTATTTTCTTCAAAAATCACCTAATTTTTTGACTAAAACCTACCCAATTTTTACACAAAAAAATTCCCAATATTTCTAAAAAAAAACCTACCCAATTTTTGTACCAATTTCAAACAATTTTTTTTTAAATATACAATTTTACGAAATAAAACGGATATTTTCTCTAAAAACATCAATTTAAAAACAAAATTTTTTAAAAAACAAAATTAGAAACTTCATTTTTATCACAATAAAATTCCAAAAGAAACTACGATTTTTTTTCCCAAAAAGGATACTTTTTTTTAAAAAAATTTATCATTAAAAAAGCAACGATTTAAATCTAAAAATAAGATTTCTTGTTTTGAAAACAACATTTTTCCAAAAATCACCTACTTTTTTGACTAAAAACTACCCAATTTTTAACAAAAAATTCCCAATATTTCTAAAAAAAACCTACCCAATTTTTGTACCAATTTCAAACAACGTTTTTTTTTATTTAAAAAAATATACAATTTTACGAAATTAAAACGGATATTTTCTCTAAAAACATCAATTTAAAAACAAAATTAGAAACTTCATTTTTATCACAATAAAATTTCAAAAGAAACTACGATTTTTTTTTTTCCAAAAAAAGGATACTTTTTTTAAAAAAATGTAGTCATTAAAAAAGCAACGATTTTTCTAAAAACTAAGATTTCTTGTTTTGAAAAACAACATTTTTCCAAATTATAAAAAATTAAAAAAAAAGAAACCTAATAAAAACGATTTTGACAAAATTATTCAACTTCAACCAAAATATATACAGATTATTTTTTTCTCACAAAAACAACTTTTTTCCACAAAAATCCTAGACATTTCATACTCATCAAGTACGCTTTTTGTTTATAAAATAATAATACTGTATTGATGTTTCTTGAAGATTTAAATCCTTAAATCTTCAAAAAACACACAAATAATATCAATTATTTCATTAAAAAAACCACATTAAATAGTTAATCTACGATTAATTAAATATCTGAACTAACAGTTTGTGCACGTTCAATTTCAAGCAACAGAGAAATTACCAAAAAAACATTTCGAAAGTTTAAATAATTTATTTAGAGAAAGTTTTAACTAAATCTCATTTTTACATCGATTCCAAGAAAAAACGAAACAAAATCAGCATTATTTTCAGAGAAATCCAATTCTTGGCTTAGTTTATCGTCGCGAAAAGCTGCTTCCTAAAAAACTTACATTTTCTCAAAAAAGTTAAATTTTTTAAGAGGGTCTACCATTGATCCCTTCTCTAAAGCTAGCTTCCAAAATTTAAGTAGAAAATGGACCAATGGTAGACCGTCTAAACCGGCTGAGCAAACACGATCAGCTCACCTCATTTTCTGCAAAATTATCGGATATTCGGGAAGATTGTTAAGCTCTTGTCATATATCCTGGAACATCCGAAAAGCTGTTGTCGGATATTCAAGAATATTGGAAAGCTCTTGTCATATATCCTGGAACATCCCGAACAACCTTGTTGGATATCTACAGTATGAACATCCGGAGCTTGTTGGACATCCTGGAACATCCAAAATCTGTTATAGGATACTCAAGAACATTCGAAAGCTCATGTCGGAGGTTCGAGAACTTCCGAAAGTTCTGGTCGGATGTCTGGGAATATCCGGAGCTTGTTGGACATCCTGGAACATCCAAAATCTGTTATAGGATATTCAAGAACATTCGAAAGCTCATGTCGGAGGTTCAAGAACATCCGAAAGTTCTTGTCGGATGTCTGGGAATATCCGGAGCTTGTTGGACATCCTGGACCATCCAAAATCTCTTGTCTGATATTCAAAAACATTGGAAAGCTCTTGTCACATATCTTGAAACATCCAAAAGCTCTTGTCGTATATTCAAGAACATTCAAGGTCCTTGGACTTGTCTGAAGCTTGTTGGACATCCTGGAACAACCGAAAGCTCTTGTAGGATATTCGGAAAACATTTGATAGCTCTTTTCGGATATTCAAGAACATTTGAAAGTTCTTGTCGGATATCTGGGAATATTAGGAGCTTGTTGGACATACTGGAACAACCAAAATCTCTTGTCGGATATTCAAGAACATTCAAAAGCTCTTGTCGTATATCCCGGAACATCCAAAAAGCTGTTGTCGGATATTCAAGAATATTGGGAAGCTCTTGTCATATATCCTGAAACATCCAAAAGCTCTTGTCGGATATTCAAGAACATCCCAAACAATCTTGTTGGATATCTATGAACATCCGGAGCTTGTTGGAGATCCTGGAACAACCAAAAGCTCTTGTCAGATATTTGGGAAAATTAGCGCACCCGTCGCGTATTCTAAAATACAAAAAAAAAGCTCTTGATGGATATTCGAGAACCTTGAGAAACTTCCAGAACATCACAGAGCTAACGACGAATGTTCAGAAAGCTCGCAAAACATTTAAAGAACATTCGGGAACATCGGAAAGCTCTTTTTGGACATTCACTAACCTTTTAAAACTGTCTGACATTCGGTAACACCAGCAAGCTCTTGTCTGAGATCTTTACATCAGAAAAAACTTAGCTGGAGATTCAAGAACAAGACACTTCTTGGACATTGAAGAATATTGCGCTTCTCTTGTTGGACATTGAAAAATCTTGTAAAGCTCTTGCCGAACATTGGCCACTATCATAAATCTCCTGTCAGGTATCTCGTGCAAAGCTCGTCAGACACGCAAAAACATCAGAAATCTCTCGATGGACAATCCAGAATGTTGATAAACTGTCGTTAGACATCCGTGATGTGAGAAATCTCTTCCTGGACATTCCTCGAACATCAGAAATCTCGTCAAAAATCAGACGGCAACAGCAAATTCTTGATGAACCTTCTAAGACCTCACAATACTCTTGCCGGGCATTCAAGAACTTCAGAAAGCTCGTCGGATATTATGAAATCTCTGGTGTTCCGAGGGCTTGGCAAGAACTTGCCTTCCATTACAGACAGAGAACATTCAAAAACTTCATAAACTTCCAGTTAGACATCCGAGAACCTTGCAAAAGTCTCGTCGGAGGTTCACGAACGGCGCAAAACTCATCGTCAAATATTCGGCAACACCGGCAAACTCGTCAGACATTTTGAGTACCTCGCAAAAAACTCTCGCGGGACATCATTCGAGACCATCAGAGAACGCATCGGACTTTCTGAAACGTCATCGGCAAGAATCCGTCTTTCGTCGCAGCTCCGAAAACTTCGTGCTTCACGAGGCAAAATGCGCTAAGTAGGAATAATGTAAAACGAAACCAATGGGACGACTAATTAATATCATTCGATAATGTCTTCCGCGGCGCTGACAAAAAATACAACAAAGAAAAACTAAAGCAAATCCAATTATGCTGCTGCTGCTGCTGCTGAGGGTATAAACCTGGGGAAGATTCAAGGGGGGAAAAGGCTGAAATTACTGTCCGTGATTCGACGAGTCGGTGATTTGAAGAGAAAACACATCGGGGGGCATTGTTTCACGAAAACGTGCTATCGGAAAAATTGTTCGAATTACGGCCATCGCGACACTGCGCTTACACGTACGTCACGCTCATCCGCAGCATCCCGACTTTTGCGTCGCCGTCGACTGGTCTTCTCCGATGGTCAGCACGTTCCTCCTGGAACTTCCGCGATTCAACGTCGTCGCCCGCTCCTCTTCGTTGCTCTGCGCCACGTCGATCATTCCTAAACGAGAGCATCGAGAGACGAGATTAGACTTTGATCAACGTTCCGAGCCAAACCCGGCGCTCAACGAACGTGACGCAAGCCACAAACAAAAAATTGTCCGTAACTCGAACGCGGTTCATATGCAGGAATCGATGCAATAAATAACGAATTCGTTCCTCGTCTGTTTAAAGTTTTGCGGACTTTCTCGAACAAAAACTGGTCGATCGCAGTTAAACGGAATTTCGTTTTTCTTCCGTTGACCGTTTTTCAACGCGGTACGTGCATCCCGTATTAAATTGAACGCTGCGCGTAACATGACCCGACCCAGCAAGACAAGATCCACCGCAAAACAACCAAAACCAGAGAAATGATCACGAGGAGAAGAAAAAATCTCGAAACGCGCTCATTCGTCTCAATCTTCAAGACGGGTACTCGGGCAGATGCTTTACGAATCGTGCTTTGGCAGTCGTGGAATCACGTACGCCAGGTCCAACTCTTTAAATTGGGATTCAATAAGGGCGAGACCAGAAATTTTATTCCTGGCATTATACGCTTTAACCTTCCTCGCAATTCACACCTCGTTTCCCAAATTTCAGTGCCTAATAATTATTCTAGAAGTAGACATACCGTTCTAAACGCTTGACCTATGAGCTTCGTGCTAAGATGGACTTTCGGTCCTTCTTTTCGCGACGTGACTAGATGAAGGAATAACCTGCCTATTAAAATACTTCAGATTTGTTACGAAGTTAATTGAACGACGGTGCATAAAGTGGATCGCGACTGATGTAGGAGCACTGACTGTAGGGTACCGAGTTGAATTGAACCGACTTCACAAATGCCAAAGTAGAATTCGTTAAAGCTTCCATCCGAGTGTCGCCGATTACAACAAGAACCGGTCGATTTACATGCGCCACGTGATAGACTGCCCATTTGATCAGGAGCCCAACGGCAGCCAAGTTGGAGCAAAAGATCTAGATGACCACAAAAGCGGACACCGGCAAACATAACTCGAGAATGGGTCATCGAAAGGTATGTTCGCAGGCGTGAATTGTTCGTTAAGTTGCGCGTTCGTCAAGCGTGGGTTGCCTTACCCTAAACTAAAAACGAACGCAAGCCTCCAAAAATACTAACTTTGTGCCAAGTCCAGGAACATTTCCTCGATGCCTTTATTATTTTTCGCGGAGGTGAAAAAATGCTTCGCTCCCACGGACGCTGCGTAACTGAAAAACCGGAATATAAAAAAAAAGTAAGAAAAGTACTCGTCGCGTACGTGAGTCTTACCTCGAGCCAAACTCCGTAAAAAAACGAAAATCGGGACTAACTTTTCGGCATCTTCGAGAGGAACGGTCCGCTGCTTCTCCAAATCCGTCTTGTTCCCCGCGATGCATAGGCAAATATCGGTTCCCAATTCCTTCTTCAATTCTTTTACCCAATTTTTTACCTACGTTTAACAAATAAACGACGGATTACGGCGACGAGACCTCGATCGTGCGACGATATAAATTAAGATTCTCGATCGTTCGAGTTCTGGATTTGGAAAAAAAAACTGCCCGATTTTTATACCTTTTGAAAGGAATCTTCGTCGGTGATGTCGTAAACCAAGATGGCCCCGTTGCTGCCCCGGTAATAAATCGGTCCTAAAGCGTGAAACCTTTCCTGACCAGCAGTGTCCTAAACATAGATGAGGAAATCCAAGATTAGCCCAACTTAGCAGATCACGGATTCATTAGTTTAACGGTCCCCAGTTGAAGATTGGCTTACCCAAATGGACAGGTTGACCCTTTTTCCGTTAATGTTTAGCTTCTTATTTAAGTAGGACGCCTGAAATAGAGACCAATACCGTCAGTTTGCGCGTGCCTCGAATAATACATTTTTAATTTCGATCAGGAGCTGAACGGAACAAAGGTTCGATCAAGATCCGGCGGTTTGCGAGTGTGCGGAAACCTGTACTCGTAACTCGAGGAGAGGATCGTAAAAGAGCACCGCGAACTGTCCGTAAGTTAACGAGTTTCCCGTATTCGACTTTCTATTTTCTTTTTAACAGGGTTGCCAGTTTTTTATAGATTGGTCTTGCCTGACTTTTCCTGACCATTATGGCAATTTTTCCTGACTTTTCCTGACTTCTAAAAA
>JAQGBX010003873.1:0-16372 GCA_034698745.1 Megaphyllum sjaelandicum | reverse complement strand
AACATACCATGTGACCTCCTCGGCCAATCAGCAAAGGTCCAACAATGTCCACTCTCTCACAGTATAGGCTCTCTAAAAATATGTTACCCATTGCCAAATGGGCGTTGCTTCCAACAGGGGGAGTCCTAAGGCAAATGAGGGTAGTTCCAAATGTCTACTCCTATTAGGGGCCATCCATATAGGACGTCCGGCAAAGAAGGGGGAGGGCCCGGGAGGGGGTTTGTGAAAATGCTACACAGGCGGACAGGGGGTAGTTCAAGAAAAGCGGACCTGTGTCCCGTTTTCACATACCCCCTCCCCCCCTTTGCCGTACGTCCTATATGGATGGCCCCTAATAGGAGTAGACATTTGGAACTACCCTCATTTGCCTTAGGACTCCCCCTTAAATCGATACGAAACTTAATTTGCAAAAAACATGCGAGAAAAAGTTTTATGGAAAGGGTGTCTCACATGGCACTTTCTCCAACTGTCATGATATCGTTGTCACCCTCGATACAGAACTTGGGTCTTGAAAGCTTGGATTTGGCGTTGTCGGACCAGCGTTTCACGCAAGGAATAAAAAAGCTGAGCAAGGCTGAGATGACGATGAGGCCACCAGCCACGCAGAAAGGAAGTGTATAATCTTCGGTGAGGTCATACATGGCACCTTTGAGAAGTTATAGAAATTTTTAAACAAATAGCACTGGTAATGCATGTTCATGATAAATGTGTGGTCAGTCTAAAAGAACTTTTAAGATTATTGAAGACCATATTGGAATACTATTGAAAACGCTAGATGTTGAATAAGGAGCAGGTTTTCTAGAAGCATTGGGAAAAAAATGGGAGGGTTTTTAGAAAATGTTTGCAAATTACCTGCAAATGGCGTGCCCACGAGGGCAGCTGAACCACGAAAAAGTATGAGAAGGCCGAAGGAATTCGTCAACTTGTCTAAGCCCAGTAGTTCGACCAAAATAATAGATGTGAGTGAGATATAAGCAGCTAAAAGTAACAACAAATAACTACTTTATATCTTGGAATCAAACAAATGCTTATGGTTCTTATCTATAGCAAATGGGGTTTGAATACTTGTTTGGAAACTTGTTAAAATATATTTAAAATATTTAATTTTAAGAATAAAATTATATATCTCAAGACATCAAAAGGAATCTTAACAATATTATTTTAAATTATTTTATGTCTGACATTTAGTTTATAAAATCGAGGTCCAATAAAGACAATTTATTTACATTGCTTCGTAACATCAGGCAACTTTCATTACGTTTTCAAGAGATTGATACTTTCGTAAATAAATGAGACTACTTCATCGCAGCAAATACTGTAGTAGATTCAACGTTTCCCTTGTCACTTGTCGAAGATCCACAGCTAGAGCTTTAAGCTTCAACAATGGGCCATTCAAAAAGGACGTCCTCATGTAGGGGGTTAAGGGGGGGAATAGGTTGAGTCACGGACACAATGTGGACAGGGGGAGGGAGGGGGATATGACTAACTCGGACGTCCACTCGATAAAAAAATGGCCAAATATAATCAGTTCCCAAAGTAAAAGGGAAATTGAGCACAATATCGCGTAGGTGATTGTGTTATAAATTGCAAAAGTCAGTAAACGGGCTACCTCCAGCCCTGGAAAACCTGGAGAAGTCAGAGAATTAAAAAACTCAGGGTCCATTTGAAAACTTTCCAATTTTCCCACTACAAATTTGCAAAAATTTTCATTTTTTTCGGGCATAGACTCGCAAAATTTTCAACCTTTTCCGAGGTCATCTGTACAAAATTTTCCACGTTTTCTCGAGGACACATTTGCAAAAATTTCCAAGTTTTCCCGAGGACAAATTTGTAACATTTTCCACGTTTTCCCAAGTAGGCCCTACAAATCTTCAACATCTTCTCAACTGTTTTCGAGTAGAAATTTGTAGGACAAAGAGTCTGAGGACAAATCGGCAAAATTCTCAACAAGAAAAGTTTCGGACGTCCGAATGGCGGGAGGGGGAAGTGGAGGAGGGGGGATATCCTGATTGACCGGACACAATTTTTGGAAAATTTTGAGGACGAACTTTTTGAATGGCCCCTAATTTCACGCATACATGTAGACAAATAACACAAAAGCGCCAGTTGGCAGTTGATGCTAACTTACCAATAAATAGTCCGAAACAGACGCATACGACTACGACCAAGGCATAATTTGTACAAAACGGAATAATGAGAACAGCAACTCCGCTCAATGCGAGACAAACATTGTTGACGAGAAGCGCGTCCACGCTGGGACGATCCGTCAACCAACCAAAGAACAGCCTACCCACTGTGTTTGTGATGCCAATGACGGACAACAAAAATGCCGCGTTCTCTGGAGTTACACCCTGAAATGACAAAATGAAAAGAATATATATATTCAATTTGTCATGTTTTGCCAAAATTTTGTTACCAGATTCGTATGGTACGTATTCCTCCACAAAAAATAAAGAATACAATGAGTCGATCAACAAACACCTTCAGAAATTAAAGCGAAAAAGATACTCTTAAAAATGTAAGCAGGGATCTACAAGGATTCTACTCATCAACACTTCAACTCTTAACAACAAATAAAAAAACATTTAAAATTTTTAAGAAATCAGGAAGCATAAAGTCCCTAGCCGGCATGCATGCATGTCAACTTGTGAATTTTCCACATTGTCATTTTACTACCCCCATTACATCCTCTCGAAATCAATCGGATATGCATCTATTATAATGACTAAAATCGTGTGTATCAGGATGCCCATGCACTCGAATCAAGACATCACATTAGCATAAACTCACAAATTCCACTGCAAAATCAGTGATGTAGACAAACGGTACGTAGAATCCAAGCATGCCAAACACATTGGATATGGCAATGAGCATGAAGACAGGGTTCTTGAGGAGCGAGACGTCCAGCATAGCGGACATCGTGTCTGTCATGGAGCGTGGAATGGCCAGGCACCAGCACACAATCTGCTTCTCGTCGGGGTCTTCAGGTTCCACTTGGTACGTGTAGCCACCATCAGGTTCTTGTTGCACTGTCAATATGGATTTAGGGATGGACACAACGCTGGCCCTGTACGTGTTCATGTCACGCTGCGATGCCGTATATTCGGGCAGGTTGACAATGCTGCCACTGTAGAAAATGTCCTTGCGATACATGGGTCGCACAAAGTCTTTCTTCTCACTAGTGGACTTGACCATTTGTGTGACAGTGCTGGAGGAGCCGGTTTGTGAGCCACTAATCTTTATCCACACGGCATCATCCGCATCGTTGTTGTTCTGATTTTGAGCAGTTGGTATCTGCCCGCTTCCAGACACCTTCTGCTCCAGGACCTGTCTTCGGGAATCATAGTCCACGGCCTGGTTACTCAACGACATCTTAAGGGCACCGTTGGGTGCACGCGTCACACTCACAGTACGTCGAGATATGCCCTCCAACATGGGAAGGCTCTTGTTTTTGGGGATGCTTTGCTGGGCCTGTTGGTCGACCACCGGATGGGCGATGTCTTTACCCTCAGAGATGGTGGGCAGTGCGCTGGCTGGAGCCTCAGGCAACCGACCAGACTGGTCCAGATTGAGACTGGAGTGCACGCCGGGTTCCAGATTGACGGGAATCTTGGCACGTCGTTCCATGGTGCCGTCTGCCAGCTTCACCATGAAGTAATCCGTGGCAGAGATGGATCCGCGCTGCAACTGGAACATCTTCTCGTCGGCCATGCGCTGAAGCAGTGGCTTGGCAAGTCTGGAAACTGGTGGTGCTTCCAAGGGTCGCATCAACGCACCCATAACCTGTTTGGGAACAAGAAAGGCGTCGTGAATTAATGTTAGGTGCAGTGCAGTAACAGTACCTGGAGTACAGTTGTTGGTTTTCCGTGTCATCAATCTTATTACTATTATATAATATTGTCTTTGTATTCCACAATGGAAATATATTTTAACCGGAACTTAAGATAATAAGCTTCGCAAGGTTTCGATGGAGAAAAAAGTTATAAGCCTTGTAGCAATGCGAGGCAAGACTGTATTAACTTTTGATTGCAAAATGCTCTTAGATTTTGAGGAAATTGTACCATGCAGTTAAGGATGAAGCCGGCCATGATGAGCAATGAGCCCTTCCACCCGTATTCTTCCAGAAGCGCCTGGGAGAGCGGAGCGAACATAAAAGTTCCCACTCCTGACCCACACACGGCGACCCCGGTCGCTAAAGATCTCTTTTTTTCAAAGTAGTAGCCCACGCTGACGATTGCTGGTAGGTATATTAATCCAAATCCGAAACCTGGACAACAAAAAAAACATTGAAAAGGTAATTTTGCAAGGATCAAAGGTCTCGTGGAGCAGAGCTTACCTCCCATCAAGCCATACGTGAGCATGAGATAGTCTATGTTGGGAGAGTATTGTGCTAGGATGAAAGCGATACTGGCGATCACACTTCCAGCAATGGTCACAGGACGACAACCAAACTTGTTGGTTAGGGCACTGGCGATTGGACCTAAAATAGAGAATTTAAGCGTGTTAGGTTTCTGCGACTATGCGGAGTTCATGCAATTTCTAATTAAATATGCAGTCTCTGGATTCTTAGCTAATGTTTTTTTTTTAAAAAATCCACTGAATATGGACTCCCGAAAAATTGGATGCAACTTGCGTTCATCTGATATCTCTGTTGAAACGTTTTGAATCTGCTGCAGGAGATCATCTCTGCAAACAAGCCATTAACCAAAACTTGCCAGTCATTGCGTAGATGCCGTTCAGGAGAGACCCCACCCAGGCAGTTTTCGATTTGCTGTCCTGGAAGTAATCGACAAAGATGAGGAAGAAAATGCCAAATGAATAAGCAATGCCATCCACGATGAGATTGCACATGAAAGAGGCAAAGACAATCACCCAACCCCAACCTGTAAAAGACAAAAATAGCTTCATAAAGTTATATTTTCCCTCAAATCAGCTTAACTAGGTTATCTACCTCCATCAGGAGGCGCTGGAACATTGGCCTCATCCTCGTAATCCGTTTTCAGATCCATCAGCTCCTCCTCTTCCGGCGTTGGAGTTAATGCTCGTTTCTTTTCTTCCTCATCTCGGGCGGCCATTTTGTCCAGGGATTTCTACAAAAATCCAAAGAATTGGTCATTTAAACGTGCTGAGTATTAAACAGATATCCTACTGCATCCTCAAATTTCCGATTTGCTCATGTATTCTACAAGTTAATGTATTTCCAAAAAAACAAAAGAGAAACCCTCATTGATTTACAATTTTCTTCCTCATATGCCCACATTGTACAAGTATAACTTGTCGGCGGTTAACGTGTCAATAATATTTTAGAATTTTCCTTTATTTCTCATAAAAGATCTTAGAATGGATAAATCATTTTTATTTAGATGTTATTGTAAGTCTTTATGGGGAATAGGAATATATGATTAATAATTGTGTAAATGTACATGGCCTCTAGTTTTCCGTAAGACTAACATAGCAATTAAGTCTAGAGAGTCATCATCAGGGACACCAATCCGCATCGTCGTGACCTCCTCAAATTCCGATAAAAAAATCCTTCACTGATTGCAATTACACAAGAGCTGAGATAACCACAGCAGCGGTCTGCTTTTCCCACTACTTCAAGCTCAAGTGTAATCTGAAGGATTCTCGATAATTGACTATTTTTGAAAGTTTTCTCAAAGCAAGTATAGTTCAAGCCCCTGGCTTTGCCTAGTTTTGCCTATATTATATGAGCAAGTATACATTCACATATGTTGACAGAGTTGGAATGTTTCATTAATTATAAGGGCTTGATAAACATTAATGATCGTGTCTTGTAACATCGAGTTACTGCATCATTGATGTGTCATCAAAAACATCAATATATCATCTATGTATCATTAAATTTATGAATGTATTGTCTTTGACCATCTGATTCGAAAATTTAAAAAATAATACATCCTGCGTATCA
The DNA here is from genome assembly GCA_034698745.1 of Megaphyllum sjaelandicum. Taxonomy (NCBI): domain Eukaryota; kingdom Metazoa; phylum Arthropoda; class Diplopoda; order Julida; family Julidae; genus Megaphyllum; species Megaphyllum sjaelandicum. Next base: position 10,443 of record JAQGBX010003873.1, on the reverse strand, counting down.
AAGAATGCGTTTATTGTATCCGAGAATGGATTTATACTGTGTTAAACAGATGAAACCATTGTCAAAGATTTCGAAGAATGTGCATGTATTTACCATGTTAAAAGAACGCACTTACTACATGTACATGGATGTTAAAAGAATTCATTTACTGAGTAAAATCATTTGTTTACTGCAATGTATTTTACAATACAGTAAAAAAAGCTTTGTCAAAGAAATTTATTTACGTTTTACAAACTATCAAATTTGTGGTTTTTCATGGTTTCCCACAATCATTCCAGGCGAATGCTGGGATAGTTCCTATTTTTAATCGGCCATGACCTTCTTCCTTTCACATCCCATCTTCCTCCTCGTTAAGGTAAGGTTGTACCCCAGCCACGGACAGTGATGTACTTCGCTATTGTTGCCGGCCACTAATCCGGGTAAATGGGAAGAGTTGGGCAGATGAGTGGCGATGCACTGCCCGTATAACCGACCGTGTAACCGGCCTTGTAACCGACAACACGATTTATACAAGCTGCCGGAGTCTCAATGACTCCTGTTTAGGTCAGACAGCAATGGGCATTGTGCACAGGCTTGATGATGTTGACGATGATGACATCATCAAATAATCGCAATGCACAGTAAAATGCATTTAAAATATTAGTTTTTCATTCATAAATCAAGGCAAATTAAATGAAGGTTTTGCATTGGTAAAGTAGTTAGAACTTATAAATTCAATTTCATTTTTCCTTTTCATGGTCACCCAGAAAAACGAATTAACGAGCAGAAATTATTTGACATGCCAAGCAGAACAAATAAGACTTTGTAATTGCCTCAAGTAAAACAATTGAGATGAAGTTCCAAGAGTATAGGTTTTTACCTCTCCCAAAGATGTCAAACTAAGTCCAGCATCAGGTCAACCGATCACAAATAAAGTCAGGATCTCGAGCTTACCTTTCTGAAATCCCCTCTTTCAGGGCCAGCCTTCTTCATTTTTAAAAACTAATCCAGCGAACTATTAATTAATCGCTCATATTCCTCGCATTCAGGGGTGCAACTCAGGCCGGTGCACGGCGCACTTAACGCACAAACCAAAATCGTTAAAATTCAATACAGATATAAGGAACACGTACCGATTAATTGATAAAAACAACGCCTTTTCGATGAGATTATCTATTCATGTGTAACAGATAGAGAGCACGTGACGTCACTTTTTTATAAAGAAAAAAAAAACACCTTTCATACGAGACACTGTGGTTCACTGCTGGGTGCTGCGCGTATCCCAAATCACTAAGTCAGATACAAACAAGAGCGCATTGTGGCAAAGTAAGCTTACTGTAACGATGAAGGACATGACGTCAACACCAAAGTGGGTCAGCATCTCTGAGATCTCGTGTAGAAAGGGCCTTGAATTCCAAATGCTGTTGTAGGGGTCGAGTTTTCGCACATACTGTACATGTAAATGACGTGTATTTACTGTTTTTTACCCAAATTTTCATTTCTTCCCATAGATGGCACTGCATCACTGTACAACACGTGCTGTACACGATCCTGCTGCTACTAGGAGATCCCTAGTTGAAGATCTTTTAGGAATATTGCTACAGTAATTATTCATCTTGAGACATACAAATAGAATACGTTTTAGAAATTTGTCATTTTTAGGACTTTATTAATTTTTGGTTCACAGCACAGATATATTTACTGAAGTTCAAAACTAATGTGCTGTTGCTGCGCCACTTCAATCGTTTTTTTCCAGGCAAAATGACGGGAAGGATAAAGTTAAACTTATTAACATTGTATCATTTTGCCCACGCACGCATTTTGGTCATGGCTCAAGTGCAGGAAAACAATTTAACCCTGTGCTCTAATTATAAACGCGAATTAATTAATGAAATTAGAGCGAACACGGTGTTATATCCATCATCGTTGCAATCATTTCCAAATCCAGACCTTTGTATAAACACTAGCACTGGCTTAAGATTTTCATCGATTCCGATTTCAAAATTCAATTAAGCTCCGACTAGGCATTACGATCGCAAATAAGATCAGTGGTCAAAGGTCAAGGAGTCTAGAGCGCTCCACAGGAAAGACTTGAATGATATTCTACAATAAGGTTCCGAGATATTTTATAAAACAAAAAAAAAATTAAAAAAAAATGTTTCAGAATTTAACCATTACTCCGTAAACCGACTTTAGTCAGAAGGTGGGAGCAGGCCGGGTGGAGCTCATTCCAGTCGCTTGAAAGCCAGTGACACCAAGTGATAAGAGTCTGCAATACCACTACGCATGCTGGTTCCGACAATGGTTCGAAATCGGTTGGTAAACGAATGGAATAAGCTCCACCCTGCTCCTACATAAATATTGCAAAGCAGTGATATGTTTAATATTCAAAAATATTTAACCAAAATATTTTTTTTAAGACATTTAAATTGAAATTGATTATATGTCAAGATAAAAACCATAATGGCGGCTGTTGGGATAGAAATCGGTTGGTAAGCGACTGGAATAAGCTCCACCCTGCTCCCACATAAATATTGCAAAGCAGTGATATGTTTAATATTCAAAAATATTTAATCAAAATATTTTTTTAAAGAAATTTAAATTTAAAATGATTATGTCAAGATAAAAACCATAATGGCGGCTGTTGAGATTGACCTTTTTTAACTTCGTAATTTTTTTAAAAAACTTAATTGTTTGAACTTTTGATTTCCAAATGGCTTGATAGTGCCGCGTGCCAACTATTATTTTTAGAACACTGCCGAGGAGTTCCCTTTTCACGTTATCGTTTTGACGACGCTTATCGTTCATGTCTCATTGTCCTGTAACAGTTAAGTAACGACGATTACAGGGACAATTATGGATCATAATCGGGCTTGAACCGCTATTTTCCAGGTAATTAAACTTAAAAAAACAGATGTTAAAATGCCATTAGCCCCTCACTGCGTTATCATGTTTGTTAGCAGATGGCATCACAATAATGACGATCAGGACAGTCTAGTAACATAGTGACCTTTTCACATTGAACGTTCGTAAAATTCAGCACAATTCGCAGCGATACGACATGTACTGTATCATTTTAGGTACACGTGCATGTTCAGTATGTGATAATTAATTCCGTGCTTTTAGCATAAAAGGCCAATTTGGAAATGTTGCTTCTAACTTCCTGTTTTCCGGATCCAAGGTAACTTTCATGCTGAACATAATGCCCTTAGTCTACATTTCATTAGTAGCCTAATTGCTCCAGAAATAAAATAAGAAAAACTTGCTGGGATATTTAGTAGTGTTAACTGCCGGTAATTTATAATGCCTTCGGTAATATCCTACTACCCATGCAGATATTCCGGGTGTTCCGTTTATCATGATTTGTCCAGCATCTCTTAAAATAAATAGTAAATCGTAAAAGTTATCAGAATCCATCCAAGATTAATAATATCAACTTGCGTTTTCAATTATGCAAGAATGAAGGGGCCCTCCGGTCCCCCTATGGGGGATCAACAGGCATTGCACTGCTACCTGTTGAACAAAAGTGAATAGTGTATTACACGATTTCGGACATCGATTACAGCAACATCTAAAATGATTCCAAAAAAATCTTTTAGACAAAACTTATTGTTTTAAGCGCAGCTAAATTCAAAATCTACAAAAAGAGAGATAGAAAATGGGGGTTACCATTATAATTACAAACGGACCCCTTCATTCTTGCATAATTTAAAAGGCAAGTTGATATTATTAATCTTGTATTCTGATAACTTTTATGATTTACTATTTATTTTAAAAGATATTGGACAAATTATGATAAACGGAAGTTACGGAACACCCTGTATAGACGCTTATGTGGTATTGCAAAACAAGTGCTTGTTGCGAATATCTTCAAATACCAAATACAAAATTGTTCAACCTCTGGCGACTAGACTTAAAAAGGTATACAATTATAAAGTCGAACTTCGTTAAGACGAACTCGTGTAAAACGAAAAATGTAGCAAGTGTATGCTCGAATAAAGTTAATTTCTTTATTTAAGACGAAATCTGATAAAACACATTTTCAATTAGATGTACGAATTTTGGTATTCCAGAAACGTTCATTCTAGCTGTTTCGTTACGTTTTGAGTAAACGTCGCGAAAAAAGCATTCTTCGATAGCGGATTACAATGTATTTTAGGTAAACTAAAAATATGTACTTCAAGAGATTGTGCAATCATTTTTTAAATTTCTGATTAACTTTAGTTTAAATTTTAACGTCTCTTTTAAATTCGTCTTAACGAGCTTCGACGGAAGCAAGTGCGAATATATGTTAAATAATTTCTTATTAGTTGAATTCGCATGAAATTTGGCACTTTTTACTACACATATCAACATCTCTAAAATAAAAATTAAATTTAATGTCTTACCTTGCATCAGACCGCATTTCTTGTAATTTCTTGAAGATTTTCTTAGTCCATCACGTAGTGTATACATTTTTTTTTGATAGTCAAAACCGTATAATTAAGATTGGCTCCATCTCCGTTCATTTGGCTTCAAATTGTTTTCACAAATGAAATATAAAATTAACAGAAAAACACTAAAATTGCCTTTAAAATTGGGCCACTTGTTGCTTTTCCAAAATTACAAATGCAGAATGACCGGATGACTTCTCCTTCGCGTTTCACCTAGTAGAAGACGGGAAATATTACTTATCGCTTCTCAACGCAGGTCATGAAATTACTATTTTAAATGCTGACCATAAAGTATATTCAAATAATAAATATTGAGCATAAACATGATGGTGCATGTGAATTAATCTTAAAATTTATGCAAAATGGTCGAATGTTAAAATACATTTCTGGAACACTGACCAATAATTGAGAAGATTTTGTAAGTATAAAAAACAACGAAAATCTTCAAACAGATTAAAGGGATTGATTTTGAAAAATTCAATCAATTTTTAAAAATCTTCTGATAGTTCCTGGGCATGCTCTGCCAATGATTGGTGAAGATTCACAAGTTTGGAGAAGCTTTTGTGGAAAATTCGAAATCGGGGAGGAAAGGGGGAAGGAAGGCTTAAAACTTAATGTTTTACGTTATTACGTCAGTAAAACATAAAAAATACAAAATTATGAAACATAAAAAAACTAAACATACACCAGGGTTCCCCCAGAAATTTCATTTTGAACTTCCCTGACTTATCCAGGTTTTAAAAAAATCTCCCTGACCAAGATAATGTCAAAAATTGATATTTTCCAAAATCAACGCAGTAAAGTATTCTTGACATTTAAAATAGAAAAATTTTAAAAAATGTAAAAAAAAACTTGTATGAAAGTTTTTTGGAAAATTTGACAATTTTGTATTCGTAAAAAAATAGAAAGTTTTCCAAATTTGTATTTGGAAAATTGGAGAAATTTTCAAATTTGTCCTCGGAAAATGTGGAAAATTTTGCAATTTTATCCTCGGAAAACGGAGAAATTTAAAAATTTGTCCTCCAAACACGTGGAAAAATTAGCAAATTTGTATTCGATAAACGTGGAAAATTTTGCAATTTTGTCCTCGATAAACGTGGAAAATTTTGCAATTTTTTCCTCGGAAAACGTAACTTTTTTGCTATTTTGTCATCGGAAAACGTGGAAAACTGCAATTTTTTTCTCGGAAAACTAGACATTTTTTGCTATCTTGTCATCGGAAAACGTTAAAAACTTTGCAATTTTTTTCCTGGGAAAACGTGGAAATTTTTTGCTATTTTGTCATTGGAAAACGTGGAAATTTTTGATAATTTGTACTCGGAAAACGTGGAAAATTCTGTAAATAAGTACTCGGAAAAAATGGAGAATTTTGCAAACTTGACCTCAGTAACTGGGGAAAATTTTTCAAATTTGAAGTGGGAAAATGTAAAAATTTTTCCAAATGGGCCCGACGTATATGCGTTGAATTTCCCTGACTTTTCCAAAAAAGTCATTCTTTCCTGACTTTTCCAAAAAAAGTCATTGTTCACTGATTTTTTCAGGTTTTACAGGTCTGGTGGAACCCTGTGCACGTTCAGGTATATTAAATTGTCAAATTTGGAAAATCGACAAAATTCGGACAAAAAAAGACGGTCAAAGAGAAACATTTCCCGATTGCTTCCCTGCTTGACATTCGGAACATGCTGGAAAGTGAACCTAGAACCATACACGAGGAAAGTTATACTGTACATGTATCTGGAAACTTGGCAATTTTAGGCGTGTCCGAAAAGTCAAGCGCATATTTCTGAGCATTTTACTAACCATGGCTTTTAAAATGGAAAATCTCAAACTGAAAATAATTAGACTTCATTTACACTTGTATGTTTTTACTATCGACAAATTAAAACTTTTCATTTCTCGTAATTCACATTCTAAAAACAGAACTTTTTGAAAAGTTTTTCAATGGAGGAGGGGGGGAGAAGAGATGGGGAGTATGATTTTTGGATAGCCCGTAGATTCAATAGTACTATCTAGTACATCTCAATAAGTCATGGAGGGCAAATTGGCTACTTAAATAAATTACAATTTATGAGATATGACCAGCAGATATGACGGTTTACTTTGTGGGCTGCTTACAAGTATAATGCACCCTTTATAGACGCCATTGTATAGGACAAACATGAGGTCAAACCAACAAATAACAGAGTGAAAAAATTACAATATGGTCATACCAAATTTGGAAATTTATGAGAAGTTGAAATATAGCCATAAGGCTTGATTTGGGTAAACTTATAAATGTTCATATAAAATTTATACATGTCCAATGAGAAAATTGAGTATGTATAGAAGCATATAATGTATATATGGTCATATACATGTATGTTCTAAAGCTGCTTGACGTTAAATAGTCATGAACAATACGTCCATTTTCTTATTTATTGGACAAAGATGTGTCATTTGAAACTGGGCGCTCAACAGATGGCGTCACCAGTGCCAAACGGCTTCAAGAATAAGGCGTAGTGAGACATCACAAAAAGGACATGTATGAGAAGCCATGCTGCAGATAACCTCTGAATGATTGACACAACTTTGTATTTACCACCTACTGATAACGAGTCAGAAACAAAACATAGAATTGGAATATTAGATATCGTATATCCTTCAATAACAGACTTTATGACAATTTTATTTGCTCTCTGACAATATACCTAGCTGGCAAAGTGTCATCAAATGTAAAATCAATGAAAACGTTTGCGATGCTAAAGAAATCTCTAAATGCTCGATTTAATATTTCAAAGAAATTTAGTAAATCCCAACTGAAGTGTGCAAATATTACATGTCTGTTAGGTGCATTTGAAATAGATATGTTTTGTATATGTAATTTTAGCAAATGTATGTCTATTATCAGGTTTTGCACATCCACGTAACATGTACCAATATACCATGTGGATTCTAAAATTCGGTTTAACGAATATTACTTTCTCAGCTCCACACTTCTTGAAGTGGCAAATATTTTATTTGATACAGAGTTGAAATGTTAAAATTTGAAAAACTCTTCAATTAAACAAAAAGGAATAAAAGAGAATGTGCTAAGGGGTCTCTGTCCCTTCTGGCAAATATAATAATGCTACATTGCATAATTAACGATGGTTGAGAGTAAAAATTTGTACGAGTTAGTTGGTTAATATAATGGTTAGTTTTTTCTGGGGTCCGGTTAGGTTATTGTTATTGCCAGTGCCAGCCTCCAAAAAGTGCGAGATAAATGCCTTCCCTTATGGGAGGCAGCATCAGTCGCTCATGTCGGACACCTTTAGGCATGGATAGTTGGTTAAGCAGTGTTTTTTTTTGGTTTTTTTTGCATGATTTGATTATTAGCGATTGGTTTACCTAGTTTTGTTACACTTGATCTGTCAATGAAGGTTTGGTTTTGGTTACATGTACTTGTTTGGTGAATTTTGTGGCTGTTCAACTGTATATTACCCTATATATATATACAGTATGTGTGGTCTTTTAGTGTTTTTTAGCATTATTTCCAAAGATATTAGATTGATTAAATGCATTAGTGATGTATTGTGTGTCTGGATTTTTTTGGAATAAGTCTTTTTTACGTGAGAACGCCGAAAACGCGATAGGATCGTTTCTCTGCCTTTAAAAGTATATATTTCGAAAGAACTTACAGATTTTAGGCGCGGACAAGAGAAGGTAAAAGGCTAGATGAATTCGTTGAACAGTTGTTGCGATTTTAAATTAGCTAATAGTGCAAAGGCCGTCATGTTTTGATTATCGGGTGTGACTTTAAAGATGGCGGACGCAGCGTTAATAACAAGAGCGTTAATAACAATGATATTAACAAGAGTCGTTAGTAAATGATAAAAACCAGGCATAATTTAAAAGGCAAGTGGATATTATTAATCTTGTATTCTGATAACTTTTACGATTTACCATTTATTTTAAAATATATTGGACAAATCATGATAATTGGACCACCCAGTATATGAAATGAAATGTTACAATTTGCTAGTCGATGCAAGTCTATTGCTTTCAATGTTATATCGTACATGCTGTCTTTTTATAAATACATATAATACTACTGTATTCGCCTTATTGCATTTTCAAATAACACGCCATATGACGAAAACACCCACTTGGAGATGCCATGTTGGCAGTCACGACCCGAAAGTGGTAGCATGGCGGCGTGGGCATTATTTCAACTTTAAAAAACTTTGTAATTTACGAACGGATACACATATCACCTTCTAGTCTTCTTTCCGCGCCTATGTTTCGTAAGTAAAATTTCAATATATTCACTTCTAATTGCACAGAGGAGCAGTCCGGAAATTGGAGAAATCCCTTAAAACGAAAAATAGCCGTGCAAAGGCCGTCATGTTTTGATTATCGGGCCCCCCTCTCCTCAGACCCCCTGACCTAACCTAACCTGTCCTTACCTAATTATCATAAATTAACCTTAAGCCATGTTTAAATATATTAATGTAGTTTTTTTCCCACCTAAATGGGGGCTCCACCCCCAAAAGTGCCAAATGTCAAGTTTCTTATAACGAGTACTCTCTGTTGGGTTGAAGATTGCATCCCTTCTCTGGGCTTCTCATTAGAGCTCATCGATTTACTAGAATCGTATTTCTGCCCCAACATTTCGGCCAAAGATATTCGCATCACAGGGTGCCCCCAAAAATATCATTTTCAACTTTCCTGACGTTTCCAGGTTTTTAGAACAAATTTCCCTCACCAATGACAATGTAAAAGTTGACATAAGGTATGCAATTGTTATCCACAATTTTCCAAAATCGATCAACTAGATGTAATGACAATTTTTAAAAAATTTAAAAATTAACAAAGAAAAATATTAGCAATTGTAAAAAATATGCATGCAAACAATTTGAAAACTTTAAGATTTGTATTCGAAAACTTGTTAATTTTATAAATCTGCATGTGCTCGGAAACTGTTGAAATTTCTGCAAATTTATTCCCGGAAACGGTTTAAAATTTGTCCTCTTATATATTGGTGAGAATTTTGAAAATTTGTACTGGGAAAATTTCAGAGACTTTGCTAGTAGTCCCTGAGCTAACACAGTGAAAACATTCATTTTGGATTATGACATCATAACTACGTTGAATTACATGTACCCTGGATTTTTCAAAAACAAGTCATCCTCCCCAGATTTTTCACGACATTTCCAAGCAAGTACTTTTCTAGGTTTTGCACATCTGGTGCAATCCTGGCATCTGCACGGTTGTACTACATCTACATGGGCGCCATTTTCAAGATGGCGTCAAATCTGCGTTTAGCAGCTCCATTAAACCAGCCGGGTCCTATATATACGTTCCAAAATAGACGTCCCGGAATTCCCTAGCTCCGACACGACATTCAGACACCGATTAGATAACTGGGTCTAAAACAGGCCTAATTTCGGGTGGCATTTGTTCGCGCGTGGGCCTGCCGATCAAAGTTCAGCGCTATTACACGGCTTTTTGTACGCCCAGAAATATTTCAGGCTAGTGCGATTTCCCCATAGGGTTAATAAACACATAAGTTACGAGTTATCTGGATCCTCCAGTTTCAAGGGGAGCTTTCAGAGCATGGCTTCTCGTCTCAACAGGACCACCCTTCCTTCGGCAGAAGCTTTTTTTTTTCTATTGTCTATCGAGTTGCCCTTTTCAACTCGGAAACTTTTGGCGGTCTTCCTCGAGCTGGAAACTGAACGTTTGTTCTTAGAAAAATAAAGATGGCGCTCGTAAAGATGTCAGGCAGTCAATTTTAAAAACATTTTCATTGATTCCCTCGTGGCAGCGCTTCATAAAGTGATATATACCGTAGGTATCAAATTGGAATAGAGATGGGCAAAGTATACTTCATTAATGGGAAGCATTCATTCTTTCTTCATTCACTAAAAAGAAAGGACTTCGATGAAGTAGTTCAATTCAATTCAACTCAGTACCCTACAGTCATCAATTAAATGCCATATGGTAGGGGGATCAAGCCCATTTTTAGGAGAAAGCTCCTACATCATTTGCGACTTAGTCATCATTGTTAAAT
>JAQGBX010003872.1:0-16372 GCA_034698745.1 Megaphyllum sjaelandicum | reverse complement strand
GCATAAGTCTGTTAAATCGGCACTATTGCAGGCAGCAGGCGCAAGAAGACTTTACAGGCTTATGCCTCACCTTGTAGTTACACCCGGTGTACACTTTTTGGCCCAATCAAATTCGCTATATGTCTTAAAAATCCGTCCTGTCCACCCATACACGCTTTAGAAGTTCTCAAACATGGAAATTGTTCCGCATTATATCGCTACTAGCTGGACGGCCCGGCTATGCCCGGGCTGTACTTACGGATAGGACGAAGCGATCGAGTGAAAGCGACGAAGTATGCCTAATGAACGAACCACAAAACACACGTAACCCCGTAGCGGAAGATTTTCTCTTTTTTTTTTTCGTTTTGTACGCGTTTTGCGTCATCACGATACATGGATCCGTAAAATCGCGGCCCCAGAACCAGGCAAGCATCTTTCAATCCATCAACAACGCCCTAAACATACAGCTTTTCTTTATAAATACTGTATATAGATGGGATGTCCCAACCTTTAACCCTAAAACGGACGGCCACCATTACATGTTCCTGGTCCTTGAGCACATAAACAAAAATACTCAAAAACTTTGGAATTTTTAAGAAAATACTTCAGAACTACATACTTCAAAATCTGCAAAATCTTCAGTTACGGTCTTACAATTTACATGTGCAGTTTGTTTTCCAGGTAATCACGACATCAATTTTGAACCCATCACTGGACGTAATAGTATTGCTATGACCTACCCTAACCTTTTTTAGGGGACACTAAACCGGTTATCTGCAAATGAAGAGCTAAGAAGCATGAAGATAGTTCACGTTGAAAACCGTCTTTTTGCAATACTCCGCATGTCACAGTCGATCTGGAAATCACTTTCTCTACAGCGTCATGGGCGTGGCCAAGGTCTCTTCTCCGGACGCTCGCACGGCACGCCGTTCGGGGCCAAGACTCGCTCTGACCTTTGACCTCGCCGGAAAAAAAAAACAGTAAACAAACCTCTTTTCTCTCCGCAACTGCTTCCCCAGGGGAAGTGCTGTGGTCTAAAAATAGCCCCGCAGGTTGCGTCAGCACGATCGCGTGGGTGGGTGAGTCCAGAATTAAGCGTCGATTGGCTGGCGCGCCATTGGCTGGAGATGAGGTATCCGCGCGCGGTGAATATAAATACCAGGGACGTCAGTCGATTGCTCTTCAAAGTGTTTTCAAGCCGAGTCGAGAGTGCAGTTGCGGATCCGCCAGACCCCCGTCTTTGATTGCAGCGCCGAGAGCAGTTCTTGTTGTCGGTGGACTTAATCCGAATTCGGAAAAAAAAAAAGAGACGCCAGCCGAAAACCGCATTTCCGGGATTCCTTTTGCTCCAGAACGCCGAAAACGAGGTGAGTTGGATCTTTCCGGGAAACCGATGGGGTGTGAAGCGAGCTTGCATTTCCCATTTCTGTGGACAATTTCTTTTTCACAATTCGCTCAAGAGTTGAGTTTTGTTTTGGCCGGAAAATCCACTCCGAATTGGAATCCGGTAAATCAAATCTGCATCTCTCGGAACGGGGTTGATTCATTCCTTGGCTTTTGAAATATCCGTTTTGAAAATGCACTTGGAGGGGAATTGTCACCGGAAACGCATTTTTCCCTAACACTTTCGTTTATCGTAATGCTTCGAAGATAAATTATTTAAAAACTACATCGCGAGCTTAAGCAATTCTGTCTGCATGATTCAAGCGATGAAGGCTTTTGGAATGATGCGACTGTATGTACATGTAGCTTTGTTGTTTTGAATTTCAACATTTTCAAGAAGTGGTGCAATTTGTTGTTGGTTTGAATTTTGTTATTTCTCAAGTGGTGAATATTTCACCCTTTAAGGAGTAACGAACGTAGCCTACTCCCCACTTCACTCTTATCTAGCTATACTTCCAAACGAGCTCACATGTAGGCCTACATGTAATTTTACTTCCATGTACAAGTTGTATTATAGAAACGATTTCATGCTGGAAATCTATACTTTCATTAAGGTGCAAAATTTCACCTTTTATATTTGCGAGATAGACCATTCGTAAAAGTCTGCATTTAGTGGTGCAAAAAAATATTTTAACAAAACGTTTATATTTAAACACTATTAATTGCAATTTTGTCAACCTTTTTGTTATCTACTACTAAGTATGGAAAGTATCATGCAGAAAAATAAATTGACTAAAACTAATTCTAACGTGACCTTTACGTTTCATAGTCCTTTGCCTGGTAGTAGGACACTTATTTATGTCCCATTCTAGTGCGATAATAAAATTAGGCATCTTTAGCACTCTATCTCAAAAACCTGACAACTCAAAATGGCGGTTTAAATTGCAAGCCTCTCTTCCAAAATATTGGAGAAAAACTGTATTTTAAACAAGAAAACGCATGCGTCCTTGCATGCCTCTTTTCGACGCATATTAAAGCATGTAAGGTATGTGTCCCACGTGCTATGCAGACAGATAAATTAATTGTTCACGGTACGTGATTGATTGTCACAGTGTTGAGTTTCGGTAACTAAAACCAAATTTTGGAACGTGTTGACAGCCAACAGCAGTTATTGCTCCTCGGGTGTCGCACTCCGGAGCAGCTGAGTTGGGCCTGGCCAAGGAGAAACGCAAATAATCGCCCTGAAATTGGATCGTGATCCTCATAAAATTCTATATCATGACACGGCACTTCTAGTTCTTAACGTCATCTTATCAAGCATCCAAACAATGGTTCTATGACGTCATTTTCTGCCCACGTTTGGCATGCATGATGGACTACTTGTAGTAATTTACAAAGTCCCATCGACTCACTACATCTTCTGCGCTAAAATAACAATGACAACGTTAACCCCAATGGCTTTAGTCAAATCTGTCAAATATTTTAAGCCACACCCCATGATGCCAATCTCAAGAATTTCTTATTGGTATCACAATCAAGAAACTTAATTGTTAAAACTCACTAAATCAAACAAATCTCTCAAACCTCCAACATCTACATGTATGTCGAGTCTCACAGTATGAATCGATGGTATTCTTTTAGTTCTGTTAATCTTACTGAACCGATACAAACTCTTACATGTATATTCAGCTATTGAAAATTAGTGCACCTCTTTTGATTCTCTGATATATCTCTGAATTATGCACGATGCCACTATCGTGCATCAAAAACTCTCGTGGTTTTATCACCATATGAGCATCTACATGCAGTTATAGGGAATCCAAATGTAGTCTTTAAAATCCATGTACTCACATTTAAAATAAGTGCGTCCTGTTTATTAAAACGCATTTGGATCAATATTTTTATAGTTAATAATATTTTTAAATGTCTTTCCAAATATCAATCGATTGAAGCATTCGAGGAATTCAAAATTGGCATTGCATTGCTGCATGTTTTTAATGCATTGTTGAATATATTTTTGCAATGCAATCAATGTACATGTAATAAACAAACAGTATATGAGAAAAAATTGTAAAAATACAGTAATTTTAGTTTAAAAATATTCTGTTTATTGCAAATGCATTTATACATGTACGGGGTATGAATCCATCGTTCAGAATCTTTCCAAAATAGTTTTTCGTTAAGAGCTACGCAACGCGGAGTTCTGGCTCAATATAACGGCGCATGATCATTTCGCAATCGGCTGCCAAAGGCGATTTAGCCTGGAAACAAGCTTTGATTTACGATGAAATTAATCCGAACGCGTGTAACCCAAGAAAAGACAATCTCGCGACTGCTTTTAAGGAGTCCAACTCTTATCAATTTGTACGTGTCAACTAATTTGAGCCGCGCAGTCTGGGGGAGGGACAACGGTCAAAGACTGGGTTGAATGGCAAATAATTTTCCGATCGCAACAGCAGACTGCTGGACGCCAGAAAGAGCAACGCATCAGTCAAGAGTCGTTCCGACATCTCAAATTCCCTAGATCTAATTGGAAAAATCCACAAAAGATCCATAATGAAGTATCAGGCGGTAAGTCTATTTAATCCAGGAAGAAAGATGATACGCGAGTCGTTGCGCATTTCATACAGCTGATGTAATCATCTTATAGCTTATACGCAGTTGACATATCGAGGAGCCAAGTTACATCAGGTCTGATCCTGATTTGTAAACTTGTGCATGTGCCTTTGACTTCTCGTAGACCTATTTTCTCAAACATCGACTATACTATTTTGATTTTCAAGTATTTACTTTACTGAAAATAAAAGCCCGTATATGGAAATTCTACCAAATTTTAGTTTGTGTTCGTTACATGCAGATGATTACATTTAGAAAAGTAAAATCGTGGCTCTTGCATTTACAATTATTTGATTTTACTGTGGAGCAACATATTTTACATAATTTTTATTTTGAAGTGGTCTTTTTAAAATAACTTATACAATAAAAATGCAATGCATTTCTGATAACTTTGTTATCTTAGACTATTGAAATTCGATTTGACATCAGAAAGCAAATTTTGGCATTGTTACCGTACAACACAAAAAAAACTTGAAAAAAACTTAAAAATGATCGAATTAACGAACAATATTTCAAATAGCATTTATGGATTTTAATCCTGCTTTTTAAAATAACTTATTCCCAATAAAATGTCCTTTTTTGAATTTTACCTTCGCTAATTTATCGAAAGATTTCAAAAATGTTGAACACTAAAATTATAAAATCATGCAAAAAACAACCGAGAAAGCCATTCAATTAAACTGCTTCTGCTAATGATAGAAATAGTATAATTATATCATAAATTATATGTACTATATAATTTATTATTTTTTAATATATTTTAGAAAGATTCAATCATGTATAACCAATGCTAATTAAGGGAAAATATAAATTTGAAAGGGGATTTTATAAGTTAATGCTGATAAGTTGCATGACTAATTGAATGCTTAATTGATGAGGTAGATGAAGCTGACCTTAAACATTTTTAGGTGAGCTAGCTAGCATAGTCAGCTTGAAGACTTATTAATATAAGCATAAAGTTCGGTTGTTGCCTAGTGCCTGTATACCAGAGCTTATCAAATTTTCTAAGAGTTAATTTGATGAAATTACACGTCAATCTATGAGCCATGAAAGCGTTTAAGCGAGCGAAACAAATTGCCAATGATGTAAAATCCAGCTAGGCGAATGCAAATTCCCCTATTGCTTTCCTCATTTGCAAATCAGGTCTAGGCAGACAGGTTAAGACAGATTTAAAGTAGGCAGGTGCGTGACCCATATTGGCACCCACGTTGTTAGTGGCTTCCCCTATGCCACCGAACCAAGTGAGATTGAAACTAATCACAGCCCCTATAATTTATCGGCCAAAATTTAGATTCGGATCTGGGGCTTACCAAATTGGTTTGTTCCTGATTGCATTAAATGGGGTCAATTCGGGAATGGACACTGTTTAGGATTCTAAAGAATAAATCTTTCTGAAATTTATCCGAACGACCTTTATTTAAAATATTGCTGAATCAGATATACATGTATGATTCCTTCAAGCATCTGATGATTCAGGATCTTCCCATTCATGGAATCTATTATTTTCAGAATTATTTGATCAATCCCATAGGGAGTGAGTATAAATTTCATGATCGAATCTTATTTTTAAACACGGAATCGAAAACAGATCGCAAGCTTCACAGATTACAAATCCTTTTTTATTTACCTTGATTCTTGTTACATCTTACAATTTTTTTATTGCAAATAGCTGATAAATCTCTGATTAGACCCGTCCAATATTTTTGGAGTTTATAATTGCAACCTGGTATTTACGGCGAAGTTTGAAGTGCATGTATTTTTTTTTTCGATAAATAAAGAAGGGAAATATAGCGAATGGAAATTTGAAATTTTTAATTTTCAAACCCATTATTTTTAGACTAATTATAATTTCTAATGGGGAATTTCAAAATATAAAATTCCAAATCGATAGATTTTTTCCTTTGTCTATAGAAGAAAAATATATTTTCGAAAATATTTCCATTTTATGCAAAGAATTTGCACATTTATTTCTTGTATGTAATGGAGTAGTCCCTTTGTCATGTAGTAACTATATTATAGTACTTCTTATACCGTATACTGTACATGTAGAAGTATTTTTGCAATCCACTCGAGAAGGTGGGTCACTAGGCTAAGGTCGCCAGAAAAGAGAAGTAAATAACCGATAATTAATCCGCTCAAGTGGACAAAAAAAGCTTACAGAAACGAGTTAAAACAGGCCATATTCTGTTTTAATTCAACTACACGTATTGGTGTGTTGTCGCAGCATAGAATCATTCTGTCTCAAGGATGTCTCTTACCTCAATTTCTTAGTTTAGTCTGAAAACCCCACAGAAATCGCCCATTGTTGGTGGTCAGTTAATTCCAAAATAACCACTACATGTACTTCAGAACGTAAATAAAGTACAAACGGTAGCAAATGCCAATGGGTTCAATGCTTTCCAGACTGGGCACATTCTGTAGAATGTGCAAAAACAACTGACCCATTTTCTCATTGGTCAACAGGTATGTTTACTCTCAAATGTTAAGACTCATTCTTGCAGTATAATATACCCGTGACATGTATATTTCTACCTGGGATAGTACAATCTCAGGATTTCTCGAGAATTGGTAAGGAAAACATTTGGACATCGATTTATTTTTTAATAAGTATATCCTGTACTGTACAACGATACATGTTGATGAAAATAATTCAGCACTTAAAGTCGGTCCCAAAACCGGGAAACTATCATTTATAAAGCATATTTGTCTAAAGATTTAAAAACTGCTAAAATATCAGTAACCCAACTATTTATTTCAAATAAAGGAAAATACATTTTGTAAATGTAATGTTGTTATACTTGCATATCGTAAATTGTCTTATTGTGAAATTTGAATGGTCGAAAGGAGAAGGCTCAAAAATAGAAATTAGAAGAAAATAAATTTGTCAACACATCATGGTTGATGGGTTTGTGCTGACTTTATAATCGTCTTAAAACGTGTTTCATGTGTTTAGATGATATTTTCTTGTGTTAACCCGTGACTTCCAGGTTCGAAGACTGACATAAACTGTGTGTTAAATTAATATACAACAGAAACTTTTGATAAACCTTTTCTTTACACATTTCCTTAGAATTTTCGCAAACTATCACCAGGGTCGCGTCGAAGGGTGGGATGGGAAAACTATTAAAACACAAGCAAATGACTTGCTTGGTTCGTAATCTATACTGATTTGTTACAGTTCTTGAAATTGCATCTGATACACGGGAGACTTTCACTCTTTAAAAAACTTGTTTCTTATACTGTAACTGGAAAATTCCTGCAATTTATGGAAATTCCTGTTGCATCAAATGCTGCCAGTGACGCGCTGTTCCGCTGAGTTTACGAGCACACTTTGAGCCCTCGAATGACGGTAGCGACGCATTAAAAGTTGTTGACGACTATAAAAGTGGACGTAACGAATAAACAAACACGATTTCTTGCACTTTAAGTCCACTTTAATTGAGCATTTGGCTAAAGATTACTAGTCGGTGCGGCGTGGGCCGCTTTTATATCTGGAAGCGACGATAAGTGAGCTATAGCTTTTATATGCAGATTGCATTAAAACCATATTTGGAAATCATGAAAGCGGCGCAAATTAGGTGAATGCCTGGATCACCGCCGCAAAATTAATATCAACGTTTTTTAGTATACGAAGAATGTCCGTGTGGGAAGCGGATGGCCGGGGTAATTTATCGAAGAAACGTGATCTGCTCGTTAATCATATCGGTCATTACTAAATGGAAGCCACCCAAGTAGTACAAAACGCTTGTTTTTATACAGAAAGAAAATTTGATACGGGGTAATCGAAGGGTACGGCAGGATTGGTTGCTTGATTTTCTGGAAACCAATCTCGTATGGAAACGGAAAGGATGGAAAACTTTGCTGAAATCAGGCCACGGCGCAACAGCGGAGTGACTAAAGGGTGTATGCATCAGAATCCACATTACTCTGGAAGATGACTTCATGGTTTTCAGCATCTTACTGATAAGCGCATTGAGAAAGTCATCGAATTTTCCATCATGCAATATTGCTCGCAGAATGTAATGACAGTATCGAGCAAATTAGTATAGTCAACGTGACTCAACGGGTAGACCATTGGTCAACGGAGTAAATGGCAACTTACGTAACTGACCAATAACGAGCAAACAACTATTTAGGAAACTACCATCAACGAATGGCATCCAAAAGGCACATTTTCCACTGTTAATTCTATGTGTCGTCCTTCTCGCATTTCCTTGATTTGGTTGAAATCCCTTTTATCCAGTTTTCCAGAGACGCTCCAATTAAGGCTAACTCCCAGTATTTTTTCTTTTCTTTGTCGTTCCAGATGAATTCAACGTACTTCCTCCTGTCCATCGTGCTGACGCTCATGGTCCTCTTGTGCACGTGCAACCTGACCGGGGTCAGTGCCTTCCCTCGAGGAGGAAGCGCGGACAGCTATACCAACCAGGGCGAGTACGACGGCCATCACGTGATCAATAAGCGGGACGAATGTTCTACGGACTTTGACGTCCGAATCCTCTGCGAGCGCTGTGCCAAATACACCAAATCCAATCTGGCCTACAAAATGTGCTGCGACAGCAACAATATGGAGGTGCAGTCTTGGTGCAAGGCCTTCCTGGAGTATGACATCACCAGCAAGTAATCGATTTTCCAGAAACGTTTCCGACATTTCCGACCTCCGTCTTTCTTCTTTTTCACGCTGTCAGCGAACCCCTTTCACAAACACAACAAAAAAAAAAACGCGACCTCGGAACCCGAGTGAGGCCTGATCCCACTCAGGTTACTGTTAATGGCAACTAGATCTTATTCTCAATCTCATAGATGGCTCTGATCTGGGGAAATGCAAAACCTGTGCGGCCACCTTGTTTCTAGATTACAATGTAATTGAAAGCCATCATATAGTGGTGCTATTGTGTCTCAAAGAGTAAAAGGTCAGATGGTAGTCATGACGTCGTTTCGTTGGGAAAATTACTGACAATCATAGGGTCGAATTTTGGGTCACATTTAATAAACAGGTGTAATATATAACAATAAAAAATTGAAAAATTTAATTGATAAACAGTGTATACTGGAATAGGGCATTGGAAATAGTAAAAAAATATTATGGAAATTTTAGGATAAGCGAATAAATCTACCAAATTTTCCAGAATACTTTGCAAATAATAAGAAATTTCTAAATTTCTAAAAAAAAAAATTTCAGGAAGTTAGTATATAAGCGAGAAATTTGCAGAATACGAGGACTTTAACTTCACACTTTAAGCCAGAATGGTTACCAACAAGATCACAGTGTCACAGCAACGTTTCCCTTCATGTCAAAAACATCCGCAGCAGCGCCATCTATTGATGAAATGTCATTATTTCTTTTTCCAACTTCCGGTCCTACGATCGGACCGATGAGCCTATAAATGTCCAGTCCATATATCGCGCCATCGTTTACACAGTGAGTTGACATGCGCGCGTGTGATATTCTTAACTTCTTCTAATTTATATGTATTTATCCCTGTTTTTGAACGTTTACAAAATGAATTTCATTCCATCTCGCCTCCTCACAGAAATTCTGAAGGAAAAGGGTGTCGCTCTAGTATTCTGTGCTTTCCTGTCTGATGTCTCTTATTTATGAATAAATTGTGTGGTCAGTGGTCTGTTCGATGGCCAATCAGTCATTTAACACCAGTATATGGGGCAGGTTAGACATCCGTCATCGTCAATGAGCGTACTAATCCACCATTATTGTTAATTTTTTTTGAAAAATGTGGCGAGTTTGCTGGAGGATTTTTATTAGTCTCGACTTATTTATTATAGATATTTATACCTCGACTTCCAATGGAACATGTTGTAAATGCAATTATATTTTGAATAAATAAAGCAGAGAAAAAAAAAATGATTTCGTTTGTTTATAGCTTTGTTGGAGCCTTAGTTGGTTTTAGAAGACAAAAATATTCTCAGATAAAAAAAAAGTACATGCATTTTTATGGGTTTTTTTTGTTTTGTTTTTTCATAAGCAAGCTTTAAAAGGATTGTGCAGAAATATTTATAGGTCAGTTTTAGTTAAACAATTCGCATCCGCCACCGAGTGACGCTCCAAGGATCTGTGGATTTCTGCGCAAATCCACCTTATTCCACGTACAAATGTGTGGTCAAAGGGATTTGAATAGTGATCAAAGCCCACTGCGGGCTTCTTGAGCATGCAAGCCCCCATCGGGCGTACGTTCCTGTCAGCTTATTCAACAGATTTTGATCTGCATGTATTATGAAAATTTGAAACTGCAATACGCTCAGTACGATTGTACTTTGAATAACTAGCACCGCTAATTGCAAATAAGAAATTTCCATTGTATAATTACAATGCACTTGCGCAATACATAAGGTTTGCAAATAATATGTGACTTAATTAAGAAGATTGCTTGCTTCATACTTGTAAAAATAAGGTTTGACAAGCATATGTCTTAAAGGAATATGTTAAATAATGGATTAGAAATTTGACATTGGTATGTAGATTAACACGTTAGTGTTCAATAGGATTTCATGTGGTTATACAGTAGTAAATATACACGCGTCTAGAGTAATTTAATCCATTTCTTATTGTAAAATATTTTTCTGATATAAATACATGCACGTATGCAATTTGGCATGATGATCTTACCAAAATAAATATCAGGCTTCACATTCAAATTCAAAATAAAAAACATCAGAAATTTTTCTAAAATACACGTACGTATACAGTACAGCAATTAATACACAGATTAACCGATTACTGTATATCAATGTCGACTCTTATAGGATTAGTATGTCAATAAAAATATTAATGAACGAGAAGAACATTCAGGTTTAAATGTATTTAAAAATTATCTCAAATGAAATCTTACCCATTGTATGTCTGGGAATCCAAGCAATTTGCTTATTCGATCAGCTTTACCAAAGCTTCAGTCAATGGAATGAAGACCATATCAAAGGGTGACGGTTTAGTCCGGACGTATTCTGTGGTTTAGAGATCAAACTCATTGGATAATCCATAATCCAATGTGGTAAAGATCAAAGTTAATATAGTCAAAATTAATGTGGAGCAAGATGACAAACAGAAGAACCTCATTGGAAAATTGTAAATTATTTTAAAAAAATCCGTTGTGGATTGTAAGTAATGCAGCGGCCATTTTCTCTATGGGAACGGATGTCTTTTGGTTTCTCGCTAGGAAGCGCTGGCATGTTGGCATAAGCTCTAGGCATAAGAATATGCCAACGTTACATGTACAGTATATCATGCGTTAATTTGAGTTTCTCTGATAAAATTTATGTTACCGGCATAATATTGATGAAAACAATAAATTTATTTTCGTTGAGAAAGGACAAATAAACTCAAGAATTGTAATTCATAGATATTTATTGGAAATTAGGTTAAAATTTTTAAAAAATCCTGGAATTTAATTTTCGTGAAATGGCTCCCTAATCGTTTACAATATGTCAATTTTCGTTTTGGCTTCATTGTGAAGAATATCGCAGACAATTTTTTCCACAATTAGATTCAAAAAATTGCTCAGTGAGCATTTTTGATGTCTCTTGTTCATATGCATTACATTTTAACCATAAAATATTGCGAAGGTAAGGCAATGTTAATATTTTCATACTTTGCTTGATTTTTTTTGCTCTTGCAACTAGCAAAAAGGCCTTCGCAAATTAAATAAATAATTATAAATTGTGTAATTTTAAATTAATAAAAAACGAAATTTAAAATTAATTTATTTTTAAAAAATTATGATTATTGTTAATGTAATTCGACAAATTTAAACCATTTATTTTTTTCCAAAACCAGCCATTTTCCTACTGTTCACATATATTTTTTTTTTTGGAATGAAATTTTCGTTGTTTTTATTAATTTAAAATTTATTTATTTAAAAAAAAATGCTGGTTGTTGTTACTGTTATTATAAATGTACTTTGAAAAAATTAAATCTTTATCTTTTTTTCCGAAAAAAGCACATGCTTTTTCTTTGGTACTGTAAATCCTGGTCCGGGAAGATTCGTAATTCATGTCCACCATCTTGCTTGGAAATGACGAAAAAATGACGCATTAAAGTCTATTGTGCGCATGCGCAATTTCCATTGATCAACCTCGTCGATGCATTGGGAATACGGCATATGGCCCTGGTAACACAATTTCACATTTTTTAAATATGGCCACCAAAGAGATGCGTGTCTACTCGCGCATCCTTGAGGCCGCTCATATAAGTATCCAACTTAATATTCCGAATGGATGGCCAATCAACGAGTCATTGCTGTTGCTTATGTATGGGTAAAGTGAAGTAAAACTAAAATTATTCATCGACAGCATGTCCTGATTTTGGAAGGAAATTGGATCTGAAAAATTGCAACCATTTATGGACGACTCCCACCATTTCCTGGAGGCAAAATATAAAAACTTTTTGGGCAGCAATTTAATCAGAAGAATAGGCTGGTGATTGATCAAAATATTAGTTGCATTAAAAATTCTCCATGCCGGTTCTTGCAATGGACTCTATAAACCTAGAAAGTATGTAGTGTGGGATGTCACAATCAATTTCATTCCCCACCCAAAAAAATATCGAATTATAATGATTGACATTGCTTACAATGATTTCCAGATTCTCTGTTGTGATCGGGTTTGTGGAAACTACAAGAGCGTTGTCTCCAAAGATAGTGCAGCCAAAACTTGGGAACAGAATTAATTCAAGGGCAGAATAAAAAATTGGGGTGGTTGGGCAGCAGGAAACCACATAATAAGGTGCGAGAGATTCCAACAATTGGCAGAACAATTTCCATTTTATTAATGTGAATGTGTGAACATGTTAAAGTTACACTGTAATTGAACAAAACAATAAGAAATAATAAACTACGCTTCACACAAACAATGAGATAAAATACACCTGAGTGGGAATCACTCAGATTCAACTATAGGAACAATAGTAAAAAGGGTAAAAAATAAAGAGTGGAGCTAATTCAACTTTATAACAAAATCTTTGGTTGGAAGCACGTACAAATTTTTAGGTAAAAGGTAGAGATTGGCCAGTTAGTGCCCCTCTTAATGAAAGAACAAAAGCTGCAGATAAAAGTGAACTTTAAAAACAGTTTATTTAGTAGAGGCGAACGGGGGTAGCTTATCACAAATTGAGTTTCCCCAAACAGTAAAAATGAGCATAAAGAGCACCAACAACGAACTCTTGAGAAAACGAAACGAGCGAGCGAAAAATGATCCCTCACAAAACGACAGGGTGATATTCTCCCCAAAACGAATAAGGAGGTCGAGCAGCGAACGAGGCAAAGCAGCTCCGTGAAAACTGGGCCTGGTAAGAGTTGGCCACACAACCGAGCAGCATGGCAGCCAGAGAGAAGAGCACCATTGCACTGTCACTATCCATTCTTATATCTTTGGTCGCATTCTGAAGCTCGGAATGCTAAGTCTTGAGCCGCCTCGGTCGCCCTCACAATAATAACGATATGCAAAATGAGTATTTTATTATGGTTGGTACACTTATCTCAAGCCTCTTAACTTTTTAAAACAGTTAAAACTTTTAAAATGAGTACGTTTTCAAATAACAACAAAACAAAATGTACCCACTTAAATTAATTGTTCATCCTGCCCATCATGAAACCAGGGCAAAATGTTATGGTAGGAGTATATGAATAAGACAGTGGTAGAAATAGGAATCCTGCAGTTAGCGCGCATCATCTTAATATAACATTGTTTATCACAGAAACATTTCCTTAGGAATTAATCTTATTTCGCACAACTTTACTTTCAATAACGTCTAGCTCCATCTCTAGCTAGT
This sequence comes from Megaphyllum sjaelandicum, assembly GCA_034698745.1. Lineage (NCBI taxonomy): Eukaryota > Metazoa > Arthropoda > Diplopoda > Julida > Julidae > Megaphyllum > Megaphyllum sjaelandicum. The sequence continues at coordinate 2,613 of JAQGBX010003872.1, read as the reverse complement.
TTATCCGCAGCTTCATTGCCCGGATTCCCTGAATGTCCTCGAACCCGATCCTAGAAAGCAGAGAAATTTCAGATCTTAAATTAAAAATAAACATGAATCTTAATTTATGATCACTTCAATAGCTGGTCTCTGAAATTTATACATATACAAGTTAAAACACGAGAGACATTCTGACTTATAAGCTAGAGTATTGAACATTCTCCACTATAAATGACCATCCTTTAATTACCCATTTAACGTTTAAGCCTTGCTGTGCTTGATCCAACATTTCAAAATCTCTTCTATTTTTCACATCACCTCCATTGGCCAATTTCCACCCATTATCCTTCCACTTGGGGACATACTCTGTCATGCCTACATTGTGAGAACATTTACATCAACAACTCGATAACTCGAACAAGTCGATAATGATAAAATATAGACAATGGTAATAATGTTAATTAAAAAGAAAAAATACCCTTAACCAAGAAATCACTGTCTGTGGCAATAGTAACATTTTTCGTTCCTGAAGCTTTGCATTGCTCTAAGGCTTTGACTCCAGCCTAAATTAATAGTCAAACACAGAAAGTACACTAACCATTATCTCAGCTCTGTTATTAGTTTGTCGTCCATATAAAGGCCTAAAAAGCCTAAATTAATAGTCAAACACAGAGATAGTACACTAACCATTATCTCAGCTCTGTTATTAGTTTGTCGTCCATATAAAGGCTCACTAACGTTCCTGAAATTTCAAAGCAAACAAAGTGCATTAATAGCTACTTGCCAACGGCTAATGCAGCTTAACAAATTACAAAACTGCTGGTGTCACAATGTTAACAGTTTCTGCAGTCATTTTTTGTGTAATAAACAATAAAAATGAATATATCAAGAAATGAATACATTAAAAAGATGATTCAGTTGCTCACATTGGATGGTTTGGGCCAAAATATACACCGATGCCTCCCCTGGATCCAACTTGTCCATTCCTTTCACAAGCTCCATCAGTGTAAACAACCTGAGAATCTTCATGCAAAAATGAATCTTTTAAAACTTTCTTTTTAGCCGTATCTATTGGTTTTTCATGTTCACAAATCCTCTAGTGTGAGAATGAAAGGTCATCTTGGCTTATGTAAGCACTTTTTTCCAATGACAAGCTAATTCCAGATTATTTCCATAAGTACAAATGCAGGTATATTCAGCAGTTAATGCTTTATTCATTTATATGCTTTTATTAAATGTTAATAAATTCATTTATACATTATATAAATAAACATGTCACTATTTATTTGACACCATACTCAAAACTTTGGCAATTCCATCACTATTTCTTCTGAATGTTAAAATTTGACAGGTTTATTTCAGATTAATTTTAAAATTGTTTTGCCCTGAAACGCTTTAATTCTTGTTTATGCAAAACGATGTTTACTAAATTTTATACATTTTAAAACTGACACTGCTTGAAGCATTGAATAGATAAAGTAATGTGAAAGAACAGTCATAATGAGGTTTACAGTAACTGATGACCCCTAATTTTTCAACGCCTCTGCCACTTTAATATAACACAACGCATAACACATCTATACTGGTAAAGTGTCCTGAATTGGAATTCAATAATCCAGAAAAATAATTCAACAAACCTGTACGAGGGGGCATATAGGATGAGCCTGAAGCTGGCATCCTCGAGGCCTCCTGGCGATCAGACCTGCATATTTTTCAAAACGTTGTCTCAATTATTTATAAAGCAAAGTTTACCACGATTTATCATAATTTCCTCCAAGCGATTCTTCCCAAATTAACCTTGTGTATGTGTAATTGCGGTAAGGCCTCGGCGCGGTGATAAAAACTAAACTAAACATAGTACCGTATATACTCATAGCGCATTCGGATGGTCAATCTGGTGTGCACGAGTGTAAACTAGGTGTATCGATCCTGCACTCGTTCTATTCGACTCAGACTGGTGCATACGCAGTGGCAGTCGGTGCACTCTTCTCCCCGTATTCGAATCGCTGCACTGGGTGTTCACTCATAGACCGAGAGAGCCAGTGTAGCGGTGCATTCAAAATGGTGGAATAGATTGAATTTGAACGTTTGAATTTAGCGGTAACTTGTGCAGACGTCATTAGGTTGCAATGCACAGAAAAAAATCACGTGATAAGTTTGCACAGGCAAGGAAATTACACTACACCAGATTGACCATCCGAATGCGCCATCAGTTTTACTGATGTTTCATCAACCGAATGCTTCTCAAGCCTGCTGTTCAATGAGTAAATGAGAATTCAACTAATGGCGAATTTGATTGGGCCAAAAAATCTGCACTTGTGTACACTGAGTGTACGTTCCTGTACTCGTTTCAATCGGTTGGGCAATATGCATACTTCAATGTAGTCAGTGCGCCCTACGTTCCGTGTTCGACTGGGTTCACTACGTGCACCGAGTGTACACGGACTACACTGACGAGAGTCGGTGTAGTCAGTGTAATCAACATGGCGGACCGGTGACGTCATGAGCTTGCACGGCGCCAAAAAATTTAGTTTAGTTTAGGGCCGGTTGTACGAGTGCAGGTTAAGCTTAACCAAAGGTTAACCTGCTGCATAACCACAGCTTAACCCGCCCTTGCATTGTACGAGCGCAGGT
>JAQGBX010003871.1:0-16372 GCA_034698745.1 Megaphyllum sjaelandicum | reverse complement strand
TAGGAACTATCTCAGCATTCGCCTGGAGAAATTGTGGAAAACCATGAAAACCACAATCGAAGATAGCCGACCCAGGAGTCGAACCTGAGTCTACCGAATGCAAGACGAGGATGCCAACCTCTAAGCCACCTTGCTCGGTGGAAATTCTCATGTTGGCATGCTATTGCCATAAATTCAGATCGCATTTAATTAAATGGGGGGCATTAACACGGCATGCCCGCTTGCTCCCAGCCGATCAACAGACGATATTTTCCAATCTTATTTCACGAATGAAAGATCGACAGATGAAAATGAAAAACGAAAAGTACAATAAGCTGAAGAGTTTTCCCATTATTTTTCAAGGCTTTCCTGTTTCCCATCCGTTTCGCGCCTCTCTCAGGATGAAAAAGAAATAATGGGAGTTATATTTATTGAATTTTATAATACTCATTGTTATGTATATCCCTCTTGAAAAAAGGGCTGTCGAAGCCACGAAAAGCGCACTTTTGCAACCAAAAGATGGAAAAATATATTTGGAAAACTATTACGTCAGCATTAGATAAATGAGATCCAGTTGTAGGGCCTCCTTCAATCCATGGATTTGAGATCTAGTGGACTTTAGGGATTGTTGAAAGAGGAGAGAAACGAAATAAGCAATAAAAAAAGCAGTCTACGGCTGTTGTGAATCGAGTTTTCTCAGTAAAACTGATTATGAAACCGTCAGAGTTGAACAAAAATAAAAAGAAGAAAATTGGACAGGAGTCCTCCTTTAACTCGGTTAGCATTTCCTCGACAGATCTACGGAACGAGAAGAGCTTAATCTGAAAAGTTAAGCTGTCAACTCGGATCTAGACAGACTTTCGAGAAATACTAAACAGCTTAAGAAAAAGAAACCTCTGGATAATTTCCTTGAACGAAAAACAGGGACTTAAAAACCGTCTTGCAGGGAATAAGCGCAATTCTTTTCCAAAATACAATAAATAATGTTTAGAAGCACATGCATTAAACATTTTTCGAAAAAACAAAAAAAGCTCATTTCCCACGTCCAAAAATATGTACGTGTATATCGACAACCATGCTTCAGCAGAAATAAGTTTTAGGAATACTTTTTCTATTTATAAATCTGGCATTTCAGTTCGATATAAATGAACAGTTTTAGACGATATTAGATGTATCAATGCAAAAATGCACGTAATACTACTTATGTATTCAAAATTGATAAGAATTAAACGCACTAATGCCATTCGCAGTCTTTTAGAAATACAAATAATATACACGTACTCGATGTAATTTAGTTAAAAGTACATATCTGAAACTGAAGTCTTTAAAATACAGCTTAAAATAAACTTAAAAATGTTGCTTCTCGTCAAAAATGGAAATCTTATTACCCAGACTCCTTAATAAAACAGTTTCCGTTTTTTTATTTAATCAGGAGAGCATCGCTTCCCGGGTTTTATCAGGTAGTGAATTGGCGTCATTTTTAAAAACGATTTTATTAGATCTTCATCGTTCTATAAATTGAACGGGAATTTATGGTTTAATTAAAACTTCACAAACTGCTAATATAATAATTCCGTCAAATTGCAGCGTTTCATAACTCGGAGTCCACCCTCTTCAATTTCTTTCTAATTTATGAATGCCGGAAGAAATGTAGGAAAACCGAAGATGGTTAAAGCTGAGTGCGATCGTGCTATTGCCATAAATTCAGATCGCATTTAATTAAATGGGGGGCATTAACACGGCATGCCCGCTTTTGCCTCCCTTTTATTTAGTGCAAATGCATAGGCTGTATTTCGTGCGCAATCAAAACCATCTTCCAACGGATTTTCCAGCTTCGATGGCTTAAAGAACATTTTGTTTATGAATTCGCAAATTGCTTACATTTTTTTTTCTGCCGCAAAGAAAAGGTAATTAGGCTCAAATTAATAATGCATCCTTTGAGCTTACTACGCTGTACTAAGAAATCGCTATTTGATGTCTTAAACAATGGCAGCTTTGTCCAGGAATTTGGCACGGACCTTAAAAGATTACTCGTACTATTCTTATAATGCCCGAATTAATTTTCGACGTTGTGAATGTTTTTTTTTCCACCTACAAATATAAACGCACGATTAAGATATTCGCTAGCTACTAAGTGCGCTCTTTTGTGCTCTACAAAAGATCTCATTTTATTATGACGCTAAAAATAATCACCAATTTAACGCGAAAAATAACAAAACATATAGGCCTACATTGCTTAATTTATTACCAAATATGTTACATGTAGAGATATTTATTAGATAAATATGATATCAAAGTAAAACCTGTTAACAATGACCACCAAAAAATGCTGTGTTGACCACTGTACACAGGTGGTCATTATACAAAGAATTCCTGAATTCCTTATTACACATTTTTTTAAAAAGAAAAAATGATCAAGTTTATCTTGTTTTTAATGCTGTTTGCTTTTTATGATCATGTTTTCAGTAATATTTTCGAACTGAATAACATGATCCATAATTTCTGTGCAATTAGACACAGCATATTTTAAGAACAACTGGGATTAAAGCAGGATGTAAGGTGACTCATCTGTTATCTGCTCACTTTTTAAGGCAAATTGACAATATAAACATTGCAAAAACGACAACACACACTGGTCACTGTGCAGAATAGACAAGCGGTCACTATACAGAGAATTTTTATGAAGAAAATGTAGGCCTACACTAAAAAGTGGTCAACATAAACAGTGGTCACCATTCAAAGGTTGTCACTTATTCAGGTTTTGCTGTAGGCCGACTGAATTACCTTGCGCAGTAGGAACCGTATACATCGCTACTGCTACATTTGGCATTTTAAATAAATAGTAAGACGTTATCACATTTTCAAATTACTGGGCCGAAATAAAAATCCCTGTTAAGTTAAGAGCAATTCTCAAAAAAAAAAAAAAAAAAAGGAACCACTAAATTAAATTTAAACAGCATGCGCATTGTCATTTTTAGACTGTGGCGCCATCGTCCAGGCACACACAGTGTGAAAACAAAAAAAGCAAATTCAAATCGCATTTGCTCGCGTGTCAATGCACCTAGAAATAGGTGTTATTTTCGACGCAAGAAATTGAGAATGATCTTCCAGTCTTTTACGTAATCCCTTTCTTGTCATCAAATTCAAAATGTAATTTAAATTTTCTAAAGCTGCCCAGAAAGAGATTTTCGGAAATTTCATCAATTTTAATTCTCGTTCGGCTCCCAGTAAAAAAAACCGGAAATACCATTCATTATTCAGCTTATACAAAGAGCCAGAAAGGATGTTTCCCTTTAAAGGAAAATAGAAAGGGCTTCCAGCACGACTACAATTGATTTAAAGTCTAACCTTTTGAATGGATGACATTTTCATCATTAGCTAGCGGGTGTACAAAAAGAATTTCGAACCCAACAGCCGTCAAAATATTGATTAACTTCTTGTCAGATTTATTAAATATTTGTGAATCTTCCCGCGAAAGCAGCGTGCTCAAACCCCACGCAAATCATTCAAAATCCCGCATCTCCCTAAGTGTCGTTACTATGGATTTTTCAAAAGATTAGCGAACGTCTTAAGACACCGTCGTTGGTGCCACGCATATCAAACTTATTTTTTTTCTTTTGTTTTCGTAAAAATTCAGACAATGCGCAAATACATTTTTCTAGTTTTATACATTTGTCTCCTATAGACTGTTCGAAATACTAGCATTCAATCCCAGTTCAATCTTCGATTTGAACCTTTGAACACCCTGTATAACGATGTTTCTATCAGATAGTCAAGTATCGATCTAGTGTACTCTTATATGTGCATTAGATTCCCCGCAGATGAAATATTAATAAAAGGAATATCGATTTTTTAAAAAAAATATTACAAAATGGGTTACATCAATTGTAAAAAAAATCCATTTCGGGAATCCTTATGCAATATTTGAGAAACCCCATTTCATTACTTTTTTACTTAAATAATCACAATCCCTAGTGTTATAACTAGTGGTTGAGATTGTAATACAACTATGAAAATGGTTAAAAACTTCAAAATTGAATTTTTGATTACGATTACTTCTGAAGCATTGCAAATACAGGAATTTCCGAGAATGTTTACAGGTTGTGTAGCAGTTCTCCGAGATTCAATTAGACTACTAAAAGTCTAACATTGCCGGGTGACACAAAAATCAATACAATAGGAATGGTGGGTCGTGGCGTTTCGGGATCTCTTCCCCCAGTGATTTCAACAACTTCGTCCTAACATTTGTCCACTTTCGCACGACATATAAACAACGCTTATTAACGCAATTTTTATATCGAACGAAACGTGCGTATTTCGTGACAGACCTTAAAAGCAATGGACCACACCTAAATAGTGAGCTTCACGTTGTTGATTTTTACACTCGTGCATTATTTAACATTGGTGGAGAGGAATTAGAGCGTGAAAAAGGCCATCGTGGGCGCAACCAGGGCCTAACGGAATGATTTTATTATGCTGAATGTTGGCGAGTTTTCCGTTGTTTCACGTTTTTAATGGCGGTCTGTCGTTATCATTAAATTCGGGCTCGATAGTCGAGGACAATGGGCAATCCCAGCTATTTTAGCAATGAAAATGTACGCCGAACAATGGCCATCGTGCAACCGCACTTTTAAGTAATATCATTTTAATGCCAACTATGCATAATCATGACATTACCTTAATTGAGCGATTTCCATTGCCTTCCAGCCTTGTATGGCTTAAGGCGCAACCTTTAATGCCAACTTCTTCGCGACGAAGCACGAAAAAGCTTCATTAGCGGACTTTTCAAATACCAGATGAACAATAAATTATTATTCTATGGCCCAAATGCACTCATCCTCAGAAATTGATATCCGAAACAACTCTGGATGCATCTTCGGGGGAGATGCGAAATAACGAGCATAATCGAACCTCCATTCTTGACCACCTCTAGTTGGGCATATTATCGACTAAAACAATGTTAAGGTCCATCCTATCGAAAAGATTAATGTATTTTTGAAATGCTTTTTTTAACATTTAATGTGGAAAATTTATTTCCTGCGAGGCATTTTTATTTTCTGTAGGGCATATAGCGGATCTGCTGAAATGGAAACATTTTATTTACGAATGGTTTCCGGAACAACATTGGCGTGAAACAAAAAAGATAAAGATATACGAGTACCTAATACTGCCGAGTTGAAAACAAACTTGCTGCACTAAAGTATTAAGTTTTACAAGTTTTATCCGCAGTATGATTTTTTTATCAGGGCGTTTCAAAACGTGTATAATGAACTAACGAACTGGTAATACTTGTACGTACGCCAGTTCATTACTTAATTAACTGGTAGCCGCATGAATAATGCCGAACTACAAGTTGCTTCGAAAACAAAAATGCCTCATATAAAATGTGAATATACAAGCAACAGCGTTGCATACTTGTTAGGTTACATTTTTTCATTATTATCTGAATGGATCGGAACAAAGTATTCCGGACCATCGTTAAATAAAACTTAATAGTGATCCAAAATCTCCCATCTTCAAGCAGCTTCGAGGCGTTTTCACGAGAAAAGCGATTTATGTAATAGACATCCCATTATTTTGTGTATGAGGTTTTGCTTCAATCATTAATTTTTCAATCTGCAATCTTCTCTCTTATGATCGAAGATTTTATGTCATAGAGAATTATGTGGAGCGTGTTTCTTCCTTTACGTTATAACGCAACCGCCAATGAAGATTGTTTCAGAAGAGCGAAATGGCCTACATTTTCAATGTTAACTCAACCTTCAAATGGTGGGCAGAGCATTAAATTGATCGATTACAAAGCATCATTTACAAAAATAAAAATCATCGCAAGCAGTTTAAGTAATTAAGAATTGTCCAATTATAATATACGCATAGTTAGAATTTAGAGTTCACGTACACATAGCTACAGCATTACAGCACATCATGAGCTCTACGCGAGAAACTACTTTATATGTTAAAGAAAACGGAAAGAACGATGAAATAAATCATATTCAGACTTAGTCCCTCTTCATCCTTTTTAATTGTGCCCATGGATTGCTGATATTGCGGCTAACGAAAATAACGAAGATTAAATATGATCAAGATTTAAGGCACTTTCACGTTTGAGTATTCTTTCTCAAAATTATGCTAAAACACTGCGTGAAAATGCAAAATTACAATTACTTTAATAAAGACATTTAAATTTTGACAGTACATAAACAGCATCTCTATATTCGCACGTGCAATAGAAATGCCAAAATACTGGAAATGTCCCAAAAAAACGGTTAACTATAAAGCAAAAACGGTCCGCAACATGTTTTCGCTTTCGTGACAAAGCCCAACATTGAGAGGTTAGCGATGCAATTTTGGTGGGGTCGTTTTTTAATTCCCATACGCCGTAATAACATGGGATGAAATCATAATTTCCGCTCGATAAAATTTGCCTCGCTGTGCTTTCTATTACAAAAATATTCAACGTTGTTATCAACAACAAAATCTAATGGCCTACAGCCAACCCTATTCAACCAGGAATTCGCACAGTGGCCATTACGGGGTCGGCAGCTAATTAAGGGGGGAGGTCAACGCCGTATGACGCGAGCAGTAATTAACTTCACTAAACTTAATTCGTTTAGGAAAAAAATGGCTTCTCTATATCCCGAAATTCCTGAAAAACTGAAATAACTGCGCGCTAAACGAACATCATCAGTTAGATAAATAATGAATTCTTGGGAGATAACGTGATAAGTCCTCCGTTAATTGTTAAAGCCCGAGTGAATCCGTTTAGTAATGAACGGCAATTCGGGATGCATGGTGGGAAAATGGCAGCTGTAGCACCTAATTAGCACGGAAAAGGCAGAATAAATTTAATCATTTGCACTCGTTATAAGCCCTCGTTCACACGTTAGCTTCGCTGACTTTGCGTTTGATACGCTAGCTCGATCGTGGCTCGATCGACTTTAGCCACAACATGACCGTAGTCGATCTTGAAAATCAAATAAAGGGTATATCAGCGACTCAATCTTTTTGTTCTTCCCCAATACTCGAAGCTTCCAGTTTAATTTGAGGAAATTGGGAATTTGATATATAACCCGAGTCCGAGTATTTACTTTAATACTTCAACGGCAAGGGTTACTACAGACACTGCCATTCCATCATCTCCTGCGTCTGAAGTTTTTACGACGTACACTCTAAAATATTTCAGGTTAATTCGAGGTTCTTCGGAAAAACTTCGCCCCATTTTTTTCATAAAGGTGTTTCGGAGCACCTCGACTAAAAATGTCGACCACATTGATGGCCTTCGAGGAAGGTTTCATAGTTCTAAAGGTTCTCGGAGGAACCTCTTCAGGAATGTCACACCACGTGAAAGCTGCATTCAAAAAACCAGAAACTTTCAGTGTTAAGCACAATTTCTTTTGATTCGAAACTGTTGGCTCGAGGAAGTTTTATTTCGAAAATAAAATCAATGTCAAGGTAATTTTTTGTGTGGATTATTTCAGTTCACTCCACCGCAATGTTTACGTTGTGAAAACGAATTGCTATTCGATTGAATATCTGCTATCGTCCTGAAAATGTATAGTTCTGTTTAGATGTACAACTGCTATGGTGTTCGATAAAAATTGAAATATTTTGGCACGGTAATTTGAACATTTTAGGTTAGGTTAGGTTATATACAATTAATGTGCCTAATATTTCAATTTTTACTCTATGCCATAGCAGTTGTACATCTAAATAGCGCTAGATTTTCAGGAAAAACACGTGAAACCAAGTGCATAATCATATTTTAATTAACTACCGAGTTTTTTCTTATATTTGGATGTTAGTTCCAAAATGTGGACGTTTTAGTTCAAATTGCTGGGTTATAGAAGCTATTAATGCCTAATATCACTTCGTTTTAACAATGAAACCATAGAAATCACGTAGCTACTTCGGAATGGATGATATTGATCAGGATTTCGTAAATTGAAATATTCCAAAAAGAATACCCTTTCAAAAATAATCCTTAAAAGGGTTCAATATATTTAACCTGTTCAATTTATAAAGAATCATTTCCATATATAAAGAAATTTTAAAAGGGTTCAGCGTATAGAACCTTATCTCTGTATTTGTAACCTTTTAGAAGGTTCTTGAAAAAAACATTTTTTGGGGTTCTTCGAAGTACCGGTATCTAAAAAAGATTCTCCTGGTTTTGCTAGTGAAAGAACCTAGAAAGTTTATTTGGCATACCTTTTTTTTAAGAGTGTAGTCATGCACTCTTTCGTTCAACCACAAATTGTAATATTCAAGATTAAAAGATTAATTTCTGCTTTCATTTCTTCTAATTGTTAAGGCACTTTACTACCCAGTATGACAATTCATAGAACTGAAGAGAGTTAAGGTGCATCCCTCTTAATGCGGTGCAAGATAGACGCCCCCCATTATTATTTCTCCACTGTCTCTATATATACCCTGTCCATGAAAGTGTCTTCGTCAAGCCTTCCGTTTGAAGCATCTTATTTCAACGCCAAGTTCGTTAGAAATTCAGCACATTTCGGATTGAAATTGAATTTCTACGTACTATCCAAATATTTTGACTATATCAATTCTGTGAATCGTTATCTCGGTGCAGAAATTCTCGACTGCTGCGCAAACACTCAGCAAATCCACCCGAGAAGAGTCACCTACAAGTTTCTGGCTATTAACTCTTTGGTTTGAAGATTTTCAAGAGCTCTTCAATATGTCACTGTTTTCAACTTACATGTACGCTCGTACGTACAAGCGCGCGCAGATTCTCCGATTTTGCATTCAACCGGCCCACGCGTAATCAAGCCTTCTTCGATGTTTGGTAAATATTTTGTCATTTATAAATATCAAATTACTATGTAAAGAAATGTCCATGGACAATTTAAAGACGAACTTTTTCCTTAAATGAATACATGTATTTCATTCAAAATAATACTAATAAAAAATACAAAACTCATTCGTGTTGGACGCTTCCATAAATCGACAGAAATGCATCCCCTTAAGTTAATTTCAAGTACGAAAAGATTTGCGATAGAACAAAAGTTGTAGTTAGGAAGGTGTGCGTTTACGAAAAACAGCCTATTTGTAGTTTATCGAAATCCAAGTTCCTAAAATTTACTACACTATAACAACGATTCATGGGTTCACGTAGGCTTTATAGATTTTTTTCACAAACTGAAGTAAATCAAATTCAGGCACGCTCACTCGCATTCCTTTTGCACGCACAGTATATATAAGCCTAGATTTCAAAGAACATATTGAATATAGTGGAAGAATGAAATTTCCAATAAACTGTCGAAGGCAATTCCTACTGAACGAAGATTGCACATTTCGTATTTGATTTTCAGCAGCATATCGTTTTTTTTTTGCTCTATTTACCAAAACACTGACATAGATATTCGAATTTGCTATCCCGTTGTCATATGTATACGTGTTAGCCATATTGTTTTTATCCTCCATCGGAAGTAGATTATCTTCGAACAACTCCAGAGTCTCTTGTCAATAGCTTTTGCCTTCGTAGGAAATTAGGTAGAGGGCCAAAATACGCACAAGCTGCAAATTGGTTGTTAGGTTGGTTATTTCGTTTCTCGTGTGGTCGATGTTTGTTCAGTAAAGCAAAATCGGAAGATGACAACTGAATTCAATTAGATTCAGACTGATGCTTTCCACGAGAGACTGAAAACACACCAACCACGATGTTCGGTTAATTTAGTGCGAACGCACGCCATACTCCACAATAATAGATATAGCCATAGAAAATTACGATGTAATGTTCATTTCAGGTCTTCAAACAAATAATAGACTTGTTAAAAACACAAATCTTTACTACATGCACCGGATGGAACAGATCAGAGGAAACAATGGAAACTCGGTGCATAATGACAAAAAAATCAAAAACGGCTGCATTATTGGACTGCGAGGGCTAAAATTTATTCATAACCCCGCGTTCATTCGAATGTTAACTTTTGAAGTACGCACTGTACAGTATACGTGAAAATTAGAGACATGTAGAGGATGTAAAAAAACGCTAGCACAAAAAAACAGAACAAAATTCGGACAAAAAAACGCACTGCATGTTTGATTGCCTTATCTCCCCTCATTTTTTGTCCGAATTTCGTTCCGTTTGTTGTGCTAGCCATGTTTCTCCATCCTCTACAGGTCTCCAATTTACATGTGTACTGTACACTGTAGGCTACTCAAGACTTTTAGACCTCATAGTTACAGTAACAATTCAGAGTTTCAAGAGCCGTTTTTAATACACCATTAACAAAACTCAGCGCATAAAATCAAGTAAAAAAGACATTTCTTTTCAGAACAAATTACAAAATATTTATTTGCAATTATGAGAATTTGTAACCCCACGAACAATTGTTCAAATACGTGTTGTTTATGCATGCTCAAAATAAACTCCCACCTAAGATTTAGGTTCAAGGAAACGATAATGTTAGAGACATCGGCAAAACTATAGAAACAACCAAACAATGCCAAATAAGTACACACATTTTAAATATAAATGGCAGCTTAACGATGTCGTCAGAATAACGGACGCTCGCGGACAAAATAATATACTCGAGGAGGAAACATGTATTTCACGCTTAAGAGTTGCGTATAGCAGGGGTTACTTACAAAGTGCAAAGTTCATACCAGATACAGACACTATGCTCCCAAAACTAGCGCACAAATTCGTGCCTGCCCATTTCTAAGGCCATTTCGAAAGTTAATGCAAATGTTGGCCAAATTAAACTGAGATTTCCTCGGTAGATAACGATTTATTACCATTTGTGCATCCGTTCGACGACTCGGCGAACATGCATGCATGTAAGGTGAACCTCCTTATCGCTGTACCAATATGCCACTTCCCACCCAGTTGCCATCATAATCGTGTTATCTGGGCTAATGGTCAAAGAGTTTGTTGTTGTTGCATTATGCGTTGACCATTAACGAGACATTCATCCTTCCTGTTTCTTCTAATAGGATACGAGATCGCGGGTCCAGTGTTCGAAGACGAGCCGGCCGACCACGTGGACTTTTCCAGTCTTTCCGGTTCCGCTGTCCACTGCAGCGCCCGCGGCTCTCCCCGCCCGTCCATCAAATGGCTTCAAGCGGACGGCAACACCGTACCAATCAACGATGGTCTGCGCCAAGTGGCGACCAATGGCACCCTCATCTTCCCCCCATTTCATTCCGAGCACTACAGACCCGATGTCCACGCCACGATTTACCGCTGCGTCGCCTCCAACAGCATCGGCGCCATCATAAGTCGGGAAGTGCGCATTAAAGCTGGTAGGTCGCCATTAAATCTAACCTAGTTGCAGCGCTGACGTCACGAACTTTCGAAACAATCATCTTCATTGCCGTTTGTAAGCAAATTCTCTTCGAACTTGCTGTATAGAGGACGTCAGAATTCGCTGGAAAGTAGCCACGTTCGATGCAGCATCCTTTTTTGAACAGTTTCTTTTCAGTGGTCACCCCCAAAACAGCCTTCTTCGTCCTTGTTTTCATGACAAAGTTATCCGTGACCGGGTCATAGCGGACATTTTCGTTATTGATCAAAATCTTTATTAATTTTGAGCAACAACTATAGATTGAGGACAGTAAAGAAGTCCGCCATCTTAAATTTACTGTTGCTCGGATGCTTCGGTGTTGCTTATAACCAGATTCGACCCGAACCTTTTCTGCGAAATAACTAGCTTATATACCTATCTAAAATCCTTAAAAATTGTATTGAATTTACTATAGAGAGTTTTTAAGGCGACAGCCATTTTTACCCATTAGGCCTACTATTTTTTACATCCATAAAAATGCCATTTCTTAGTTGCTGAAGCTTTTTTCCACCAAAAATGCTATTAAAATTACAGCATCTTGCTAGCAGCGTCTGGGTTAGCATGTTGTTCTGGTAATATTACGAGCTAGTACTTCCACGGCAAGATATCCCGCTACGAAATAACGACTTGAAATAGTCGATGAGTGGCGTCTCGCTGTTCCTGTTCCGTCATATAAGGGGCCATTCAAAAAGGAGTTCTGTAAAATTTACCCAAAATTGGGACTCCGCCCTACCCCCTGTCCGCATTGTGTCCAGTCAATTGTCGATTTGAACCCATTCGGACGTCAGAAACTTTAAAAAAATTGCATTCGGAAAATTTTAAAAGTTTTCAAATTTTTACTCGGAAAACTTACATTTTGTACTCTGAAAAGGTTGAGAATTTCGCCAATTAGTCCTCAGAATCTGTTGGAAATTTTGCAAAATTCTTCTCGGAAACTTGTAAATTTGTCCTCAGGAAAGGTTAAACATTTTGCAAGTTTATTCTCGAGAAAAATGAAAATTTTGCAAATTTATACTGGGAAAATGTTAAAGTTAGTTAGCAAACGGATTCTGAGATTTTAAGTTCTCTGACTTTTCGAGGTTTTCCAGGATTTGGGGTACTCAGTTTATTGACTTTTGAAATTTATAACTCACCTATGCGATATTGCGTTCAATTTCCCTTTATGTTGGGAAGTGATTTTATTTGGAATTTTTTTTTCATGTGGACGTCCCCTTCCTTCCCCAGTCCAAATTGTGTCCGTGACTCAACCTATTCCCCCCCCCCTACACGAGGACGTCTTTTTTGAATGGCCCTTACGTTTTTCCAAGATGGCCGCCTGCTTGAAATCCATGGAGACGCGAGGGGCTAAGTACGCCGTTTTAAATTAGCAAATGCAGCATCATCGCCGCTGCTAAAAGCCCATGACTATTCGATGTAAATTTTACGAAAGGGAAAATAAAAATCTCGTTCTAATATGTTTTAATGAAATGCACGAAACTCATTGATTATCGGTGGGCGTAATTCGCAGCCCAGGCCCATCAAAAAACGCAGTCAGAATATTAATTTGTCTTTCAGATTAAACTGGCTCGTGCAACAACTACATACTGTCATGGCTCCTTTTGTTTCTATAGAAATAAGTCACTCGTCTTTTTTGGGGTTATGATCGATTTTCTCGAAAAACGTTATAGGAACATTTAAGCTCGCCGTATAAATACAGAAAGCGAAGTAAATGAAAACGATTCCCCGCGAAATTGAACGAACAAACACGCCAACAAAGTCATTTTCCACAATTTGACATGCTCCATGGATTTTTTATTTACGAGATAGAAAAAAAATGAAAAACAAATATGCAGCTCGTAAACGAACGTTATAAGGCCTCAGCGTGAGAAAACATGAAATAGCACCACGCTTTAGCAATTTTAATCATGCAGTTTAGTGAAAAAAAATTATATCGACTTACTGCATATAAAAATAAGTCCGAAAAGCATTTCATAACGTGCTTTAATAATACAATCATTGTAATTGATACATCATGCAGCAATTCGTAACAAACAATTCCGGATATGCTAGATATTTACGAAACTAATCATTAATCCTGTGTACATGAAAGATCGAATCAACAGCAAACGTAAGCCGTTCAACAAATAGAGGCATTAAAAGTATTAGCCATTAACATTAATGAATCTTTAAAGTTTCGTAAACATCCCATTTCCAATATATCATAGTGTATATGAAACTACAAGTGGCTTAAGAATTATTTTACTCCAGCAACCTTGTCATGACTTCTGCTTTGTTTTGCCCACACTCGGTGTTTTTTAGTAAATACGTTGTCAGCGTGATTCTCAAGAGTCTTATTTTTCATCAGCTTTTAAATGAAATTTATCGTGAAAAACATTGCTGGGTGAAATGCAATTTCTATTCTCGAAGGATTAAAAATATGAAGCGGAAATCCGGAGAGGACAATTCACAAAATAAATTTTAACTGCAGTAGGTCCATTTTCACAACATAAGATGATACGAAATTTCTTCCATAAGACTTTACGTTAGCCTTTGGATACATTCACAAAACGATAAACTGTTGAGAATTCCCATAAACGTAATGATCTCGCCCGGGGACTAAGATGTTTACTAATCTGGTTATATCCACGGCGACGTTGTACATGTACAGTATATTAGATTTTCCTCATTATATTCATCATACGCAAAATCTTTCGGAGAACAAGGCATTCCTTCAAAGCATCGATTAAAAGTTGCACTTTAAAATACTATTATGAAGTAGCTGTTACATTCTAGAAATGGCCGTTGACCATTACAATGTAACATTAATTTTGCATCGAAGCGACTCGACACAAAGATGTTATTCAGTTGCTTCTGTCAAAACAAAATCAATTAACGGTTTGACGTCTTTCTTCATTGCTGATACCTCAAAGATTTCCTGCGCATAGTGATCAATAGGAAAATGACATCATTCCGCGTTTCTAATAAAAAACTTGTCGATATTTGTCGAGGAAATTAAAGCCATACTAATTGGGGTTAAACATTGACTTTTGGATAACAATGGTGAGGCTCGATTTAAATATGCTCAAGATTTAAGCTCGAACTCGTTAAGTCGAAGCATTTAATATTCATATAACATTTAGACATTTCGAGTCAAGTGGAGTAAACATTATCGTCGTTTAATCAATTTTGAAGGTTTTGGATAAGGACAAAAGACAATGCATTGAATTGTTAAAGGGAGGCAGATTACCTTAAACGCATAAATAAATTCAAAATGGCGATGGCTTCCAGGGTTCAAATCCGATATATTTGTACAGTGTACTATTACTGTATAATCGTACATGCCAAACGTATATAAAAAAAAACTTGGTCCCCCTTAGAGGCAGCAAACAATGCGTACACGCTGGTACGCAGTGTTTGCCGCTCGTACAGGAGCAGCATCAACAAAACTTTAACATTCGTTAAAGTGTTACATTTTCAAAATAACGAAACAGCTTTACACAAAAACAATTGAAGTCTGCATTTTAAATATTTCGACAAAGCATGGTATTGCGTTAAATATTAAGGTGACGAAAAAGCCATCGATACCGTATAGGAAAACAAACCTAGCAGGAGTTGACATACAGCGCCATCTACAAGCACAATCGACATCCGGTGATGTACGCATGCGCGATATAAGCAAAGGTGCCGCTTTAAGTTATGTTTATCAAATAAAATGCATTAACTCGCTTCAAACTGATGAAGGAAATCAATAGCGACGCATGCAGCTGCACAATAGTCTTACAAATTAATAAATGCGTCTGCCCGAAACACAACTGCGAATCCGCGCAATCAAACGGTATAGCGTAGAGCGCGGTGCAATTACAAAAGAAATGCAATTACACTTGCAAATTTCGTTCAGAATTTCATTTCCAATATCCTATTTTTGGCAATGCTAGCTAGCTAGAAAACGTATAGCGCATTCGATTGACATTTTAAAACAAATAACCCGATGCATTATTTGAAAACTAATCGATACTTAATTCGCTGTGTTTCAGTGGTTCCTCATCCACCAGACATTCAGGTTTATCACGTTTACCCCATCGCCGGAAGTACGGCTGTGTTGCGTTGCCACGTGCCAGCCATCCTCTCGGATTATGTCCACGTGACGTCATGGATCAGGGATGGCAAGACGCAGATCGATGCGACAACAACCGAAGGTACAAAACCATTTCTCATTTGCATGCGCTTGTTTTAGCCATGTACCCTAGCGGCTCCTTAATTAAACCACCAAAGCGTATAAGTTATAGGAAAAATAGGCCCGCAATGGTCTCTCAGGGAAGCCACTTTGGTGCAAATTCATGTTGTTTCATCGTTATCTACGCGGCGAACTAATGCTGGTCGAATTTTCTCTCACGTTTCTCTAGAGATTACATTCTTCTTAATTACCTTTATTAGGCCGCATCAACCAGTACACGTGTCAGCAAAAACAGTGCCGAGAAGTGTGGCCTATATCCAGGCAAATATCTCAGAACTACCACTTATGTGAACAGCTTTGGCTGAGCTTACTTAGGAAAAAAAATACCAACTTCGACTGCTTCCTTTTAGTCGAAAATTATTCGGAACAAGGGGTATTACCATACGGGTTTGCTAAACGAATACATAATTTACTCGTAATTTAGTTGCATTGACTATAGTTGTATGCAAGCCTCATAAAGATAGAAAGCAGTTTCACAAAAATTAAACCATTAATTTTAAGTCGGGTACAAACCAGCCACCAAAACTAAAAATCACAAACCCCAAACTTTCAACGTGAACAAGTTTCTATAGCAAAATTAATACGAACTAGTTTGCGACCTGAGCATACAGATTGCAACAAACCATATAGACAAAACTAAGCAGACGACAGAGAAAACACGATAGATACGTTATGCTGTCGTCTGCAGTATCATCGATATCGTGCGGACGAAGCGTTGAAAGCAGCGCTACCCTTTCTTCTTACACACACTCGACGGGAACGCCAACCTTAGTTCGAAAACTTGGTTTTCTAGTTCTTAGGGCTTGTCCAAACTGGGCCAAGTATAAACTTTATACTTCACACGTCATAAGTACGCACGTAAAGCAAGCAAGTG
>JAQGBX010003870.1:0-16375 GCA_034698745.1 Megaphyllum sjaelandicum | reverse complement strand
TGTGGCGTAATTAGACGGTTTGAATTTCGCGTCAAATTCGAAATCACGTCTTAGGGTGCGAGCACGAAGAATGCTTATTTTCGCCGTGCTTCTTTCAGCTTCTTTCGTGCTTGTTTCCAGCTTTTTGGCGTACAACGAACGCTGATATCAGGGTGATGGTCAGTGTGGTTGGTGGCGCCACTGCATGCGTTGTGCTAGGTGAAACATTCCGCGTAAAACATTGCTCATGCGCATTAGCATCTTATGATGAGAGCAGGACACGTTTTTACGGTACATATTGGCGGCATACAAACGTGTATATGTGCATGGCTAAACTTTTGACCAATAGTGATCTGTGTGCCACTCTGGGCCTTAAAAATTTGCTTTCTGATTTCCAAAAAAAATAATGTTACAAACATCCATGGAAGCTTATACGCGCTTCTTGTAAGCTCAGCCTGGCACGGCTAAGCTTTCTTTGTGTGCGCCCGCATTTAAAAAGCATGCCGCATTCTCATCTTGCTTGGTGTGCTATTCTACGCCGAGTGGTAAGTGCCTCAATTAGCATTCTTTGTGCTCGCACACTTACTGGGGATTATTTTGAAATTCTTGAATAACGTAAAATTCCGGGGAACCCCCCTCCCCGGCGATTATTAAAGGCAGGCGGCTATTGCGGGTCCGGCGCTTGTCTCTTCCTCGATTTTACACCTCCTGTGCTATCGCCCATACGGTACCGTAAGTTACCGGATACCGTAGGTACAGTATGCACCATATTACCGGTATTTACTAGGTATAATAAAAGAAGCACACTTTAAAGCCTTGTTCGCACGGACACCTAAATTGTGACTTAACTAAGAGAGTCACTTAACCAGGAGAAGAAGTCATTTAAGAGAGTAGCATTCGCACGACTCACCTAACTCTAGCTCTAACTCACATAATTGCTCTGACATCACAGCACATCACAATCACTTATGAGTCTCTTAACTTTAGGTGACTCTTTAACTTTTCTCTCCTATAGTTAAGGGTCTTTATGTTAGGAGAGCTGTGTTCGCATGTCCACTTATGTGACTCTCTCACAATTTTTTCATATTTAGGTGACACTTACACTGTAGGTGTCCGTGCGAACAAGGCTTAAGTAATACTTACCTACCTACTGTACATGTGCTCAATCCCGAAATTTAAACTTCGAAATTACCGTAAACAAAATTGCCTCACTTTAAAATCACATCTTTATTCCAATGCAAGCCTTAAACCAAACAACACATGACACATTTATTTAGGACTATTGTCACATGGTGTCCGAGTAATCGGTATGGTAATCAGTCTTGCTTATAATAGCCGCCGGGGGCGCTTATTTGCAAATTCCGGGGAATCTCCCCCCCCCCCGGCGATTATTAAAGGCAGCTAGGCGGCTATATATTGCGGGTCCGGCGCTTAATTCCGTATTTACGGTATGCTACTACAAAGTAGCAGCAACCTCTGATGGCGGGGGTGCTCGGACAGTAGGTTTGCGAATCATACTTCAACTTCCGCGAGTTGTCTTAAACTTTAAACCCCCATTACAGACTACGGCAAACGAAAACCACGGAAGTACGACAAACGGTTTGTCAATTGGTTTGTGAAAAAATAATGTTACAAACAATTTCGGACCAAAAATGATCTGAAACAAACCGTTAGAACTAAGACCCGTGGTTTGCTGCTCGAGGTGATTGCAGGGGTTCTCGGACAGAAGGTTTGAGACTCGTACTTAAGTTTCCGCTTTTAGAAACCAATGACCGCGATAATGTTAAACACGTTTAAGTGCATTTTTGGTTTTATAGGATTACCAAAGTACGATTCGCAAAGCTTCTTTCTGATCGAGTACCCCCAGTTCTTAGTTACATTTAAATGGCATTAATCAGGATTCATCATTCGTTTAATTATCACGTAATTAGAAGGCTTTAATTTGACGACAAATTCGTAATAAATGTCTAGTTGGAAAGTTTAACGAATCGTATTTCAGTCACGTGGGCAAAGTCGACACGCTAACTGGTTATTAATAATATGCATTGTTTAACAGAAATGGGTATAGTATTAATAAATAAAAATTAAAGACAACAAATTGTAATATGAACAACACCCCGAGTCACATAACAGGTAACGGCCAAGGCACTGCCTGACGTAGATGGCGCTGCAAACGTCCAGTCTGAAAACGATTATCCGTGACTAGACCGAATAACTTTTTTCTTTGAAATCTTTTTTAAAAAAATCGCTTGGATGCTTTACCAGCAATATAAATTAAGTTACACCTACCGGGGATCAGGCTGACCCTTGGCCAACCACCTGCTTGACCCCAACACTGGAAAATATTAATTTAAATGGCCGAAAAGTTTCTTTTTTTCATGAGAAAAAACTCGACAATTTTCATTTCTGCTAGATTTTCGTCCTAAACTTGAAATAATATGGTGGGGGTCAAGAGGTCGCCAATGGGCCCTTCCCCCTGTGAAATGGCCACATTATGTCAAATTTAGCAGTTGTCACGACTTAGGGCCCAAATGCCCCTTGGAGGGAGCCCATTCAACTGAACCGTGTTTATACTCCAGTTAAGTCCGTCCGTCTAAAAGATTCCAAGACATTTGACCTCTGAACTTCGGAAATATCTTTTAATGGCGAAATATATATGTTTTTGATTATTGGAATCGAAACCCCTCCTCGCACGACCCACCTTACCCTCAGCATAAATTTCGTTGGTCCGCTTTTTAGGGGTTCTTAGGGACCATGAGGACCTGGTTGAATGGTAGCACTTCGGCGACAACAATGTTACCTGGATGACTCAATAAGTTTCTCACCACAGAGGGAGCAGCTAGCAATAAATCCGCGGACGACATTTCCTGTCACGTGTCAAACTCACCTTTGGACTTATTTATTACCCCCTCATTCAGCATTTTCTCATTGCATGCAGGCTCATGAGTTCCAAGTCTAGGGCCAGCTTTCAAGAAAAGCTTTAATTTCAAGCATATTTCGACGATTTTTGATGCGGAAGTAGTGAAAATGTTTCTGCAATAGAACTTCTGAGCCAATAGTGTTTTGACTTGAGCAAGTCATGTTTTTCTGCTAAGCGCAAATATTGGATTTTTCTCAGTGGTCAGAACATTGACCAGAGAAAAATCTACGAAGAGAAATATGTTTTAGTTATTAAACAGCTCTATATAGTTTGTGTAAAATACAGTGCATATTATTTTTGGAAAAATGTTTGTCATTTTTTATTTCGAACAAACTTTGTCAAGTTTTGTTTAAAACAATGTTTGTCATGTTTTGTTTAAAACATTTTTGCCATGTTTTGTTTGGAACAATTTTTTTGTTTTGTTTGAAACAATTTTTTTTTGGAACAATTTTGTGATGCTTTGTTTGGAACAATTTTGTTACGGAACAAATTACTATTTTTTTGTCGGAAAAATGTAATGTTGTATAATAACGCTTATGAAAAACATTATTTAATTAATAGGTTTTTCGTGTTCAAATTGTGTTTTTGGAAATGAACATTTTCATATATGGAACAATTTTTGTCATTTTGTTTGGAACAATTTTTTTCATGTTTTGTTTGAAACAATTTTTGGTATGTTTTTTCTTTAAATCATTTTGTCATATTTTGTTTGGAACAATTTTGTCAAGAAAAAATTAACGTTGTTTTATAAACATTTGTATGAACTGGGAAACAATATTTGACTGAATTACCTTCTTTGTGTTCAGATTGTCTTTTTCTGACAAAAAAATTTTTTTCATATCTTTTGTTCGGAAAAACGTGGGAAAAAATGTGAAATTTACAAAAAAAGGTATGATTTTCTTCATACAAACTGTATAGTTAAACGTTCACAGAAAAATTGCACGGTTGTTTATAGAAAAATTGTATAGCGTTCAAAACATTCAAATATCTTTCTGAAAAAAACTATACATTTCCCCTTTGTCTATAATGGACAGTATGCATAATTCGTCAGCATGCCATTATCACGTGACATTTCATTCATTCCATCGGCGAACATTACCGTTCTTTTAGGTGCTGATTCGGCGAAAAAATGACGTGATGAAGGCTCATACATGCGCGTTTCTACGTTCATTTTGTGCATCAAGTACACTTGTATAGGTTCAACAGAACCACGGTTAATCCGCAACCTTCTGACCCCGGATAACCGGAAGTTTCCAATATTTTTGGCAGCAACTCACACCGTTTTTCATCGACAAAAACCTCGCCTATAACGAATTATTTTCTTTTAATTATACCCCGGATACGCAGAATTTCCAATTTCAATCGCAATTGTACTCCGTAATGATTTTACGGGGGGGGCGTCGTGTGTATTATTTTTCAATTGTTTCGTTTTCTGGCGCTTTCATTGTTTCTTTTAATCTATCCAATTTTTTTTCTTCTTCTTTTCGTTCTTCTGGAATTGAAAAAAAGCAGGCTTTTTCCGAAGCATTTCTCAATTTCTGCCCGTGAAATTAATAGGCTTCCTGGCTTATTTTCCGACTATTATTCTATTTCATAATCCGCGTATGCGGGTCTATTTAACTCTTCCTTTTCACCGCGAGAGTTAGACCACGTGACACAACGTGCATGTGTATACGTGCGCGTGCAATCTAAAAGGCAGTTTTTCTGATGGATTTTTCTGCGAATGCATTTTCTCCGCACTTAATTGATTTGTCTTCAGCTTTTCATTATAAACAAAACTTGGTCGAATCTCCGAATTCACATCTGGATGTGATTAAAAAGGAAGCAATTGTAATTTTGCCGAACAAGGTGTTGTTATCCTCTCGCGTAGAGACAATTGAAAGGGGGGGGGATATGTTAGACATCAAATGAAAAGAAAATACTCTCAGCTCCCACCAATAAAGAATAATTGCGTTTTATATAAAGACAACCTTTTTTAATACCTCAAAGTTGATTTTCTAGAACGCGCGCGTGGAAATATATATGCGTAGGAAAAAAATCCATAAAATACAATACGGGTGTTAGAAGATACGGACATTTATAGCGACTTAATCGATCACGTGAAATGAGACACTCGCCGCATGTGCTCATGCGTGCAAAGCCATTTCAGATTTTGTTCTTAAATATGCGAATCTGCCATTTTTTTATAGAATTGATTTTGGTAGATACAACAAACGTGGAACGTCGTTGATTTTGCAATTTTTTTTTTTTGGATTGGGAAGCAGACGATTTTATAGTTCCAAGTTTGAAATTTGATTTTGGTAGAAACAGAAATTTCGAACGTCGCTGATTTTCTAATTTTCCAATCAAATTCAAAAAATTAGAATTTTTGCTTTTACCAAAATAAATTCTAAACATCACGCTATAAAATAGTCTGCTTCCCAATCCAATAAAATTGAAAAATCAACTATACGATCCAAATTTTTTGTTCCTCCCAAAATCAGTTCCCAACATGACAATTAAAATCGTCTGCTTCCCAATCCAATAAAATTTGAAAATTAACTACGTTCCAATTGTTTGGATTGGGAAGCAAACGATTTTAATTGTCATGTTGGGAACTGATTTTAGGAGGAACAAAAAAGATGTCACGTCGTTGATTTTCTAATTCTTTTGAATTAGAAAGCAGACGATTTTATAGTTTCATGTTTAGAGTTGATTTTGGTAGAAACAAAGAGTTTGGAACGTCGCATTTTCAAAAAAAAATTCAAAAGAATCGAATATCAGCGCCGTTCCTAATTTTTTGGATTGAGAAGCAAACGATTTTAAGTATCATGTTTTTAACTGATATTGGTAGAAACAAAAAATTTGGAATGTTGCTGAGTTGCTAATTTAAAAAAAAATTATTGCAAAATCAGCGACGTTTCAAATTTTTTGGATTGGGAAACAAGCGATTTTAAGTGTCCTTTTTAGACCTGATTTTGGTAGAAACAACACATTTGGAACGTCTCAGATTTTCTCCTTTTCGAACGAATTCAAAGAATTGTAAATCCGTGACTTTCCATATTTTTTGGATTGGAAAGCAAACGATTTAAGTGTCCTTTTTAGAATTGATTTTGGTAGAAATAAGACATTTGGAACGTTTCTTTTCCAATATATATGTATATATTTTGATTCGGAAGCAGACGATTTTATAGATCCATGTCCCCAATCCCCAAATCGTACATATATTTTTTATATTTCTAAAGAAAATAGACGTTAATTAATTTTTAATATATCCATTAATGGTAATTAATGTAACATGTCTCGTCAAATTTCGGTCTTACAAGAAAGAGCCATAGCAAAGGGCCGTCCATACAGTTTGTCTCCTATAAAAATATTCTACATGACTTTGCTACAGGGTGTCCACTCCGCGTTGAGATTTTTTCCCATGATGCCAAAGCTTATACATTGTCTTGCTCTTTGTCGCATTCGTCTCATTGTCGTCTTGCTACCAGAGCGCCGTCTGACGTCTCAATCGCAATACATCATATTTATAATAGACGTCCAATGAATAATGATCGTCGCTAAGATGATGGATGGCCCTCTATTAAAAAGGGCCTAAAAAGCTTTAGGAGCACAAATCCCCCTCCCGTTCAATGAGCCCGGTTATCCCCACAATTCACAAAAAAGCACAACAAAAGCGTCTCGAACACCTTCTCACTCCCACAATTGTACAATCGAATTGCACAAATAATCATATGCGGCAATGACAACGCAATTCCACATTTTTCTGGGATGCGGCCTATACACGGTGCCAGGGTCGACAAACAACGCCATCTAGCGGGTGGTTCTCCCAACAAAGCATGAGCCTGCACTGGGTGCGTCGAAAATCACCATACTGGAATGGGGGACGTTCTGCAATGTCCACTTTGCTCGGCTCCAGTGGACAATTAATGTGGAGCATGTGGTCCTGCGGATTCTTGCAGAGTATGCTTTAAAGTTCTGCCCAAAGTTGGATCCAGTTCCAGAACACTGGAAGGATGTCTGGCAGAGTTACTGGGTTTTGAAATTCCTAGGAATTTGCCGCTGGGTAACGGATAGCCACAGGGTAGCACACTAATGCACATTGGTTAAGTATATAGCTCCCGTTTTAAAGGAGTAAAAACATCTATTCATTAACTACAAGATTTTGAAAAAAATGAGGGAAAACTTACCCAATTCGTCCTAAACTCATGCTGCCTTGTCTTCTGGCGCTCATTGTCGTTGATGGTGCTGATGGCCGTTTGGACAAATCTGAAATAAGGACGTGGAATGGTCAAGCTGCATCTACAATGAGAGTCAGCCGAAACTTTTCCATTCAATTTTTTTTTCTGTTTGCTTCTGAATTAACCGTTTATGTGAAAAAATGCCTTATACGGAATAAAAAATATTAGGAGTAAGCCTATACTCAGACAGAAAGAAGCGTTATGAATCATACATTGGATGCACTAGTATATGTACGAAAATGTACCAAATCGTCACAATAAATGGTTTAAAAAATTCACTTAATTTGCTACGCTGTTTTTGAACCACTTAATGCATTCCTTTTGCAAAGGTGACAATCACGACGGCCAAAGTACAATTCTTAAAGCTTCTATCTGAGTACCCCTATAAATTCCACACATGCGTACAGGTAATTCAAAATGCTGAAAAGCAATTTCATAAAGGAAAAGTAATTTCACATATTGGGAAGCAAATTAACATACTGTATATGTAAAAGTTATTCTACCTTTTGGAAAAAATCATCCTACTTTTTGAAAAAAAAATCATTCTACTTTTTGAAAAAAAATCATTCTACTTTTTGAAAAAAATCATTCTACTTTTTGAAAAAAAAATCATTCTACTTTTTGAAAAAAATCATTCTACTTTTTGTAAAAATAATTCTAACTTCCACTTTTTTAAAAATAGTTTCATTTATTGCAATAAAGAGTTTTATTTCTTTCAAAAAAGATTTTCCAAAAAATAACATTACAGTTATTTACGAAAAATTCCAATTCTTAGAAAATGAACCTGAAAACGACAAAGCCGTTCCAACTACTAGTACGTACAACACCCTCTCCAATTTGAGAATTCCCGCTGCATTTTTACAAAAAACAAGACATAGTCATCTTTTGAACGACCAAACAAGGTCGTCCAATATCAACCCATATAAAACGACAAAAAAACAGCGTTTTATAGTCCCGGAAACCAATGTCAATTCGTGGCAATAAAAGTTACGAGCCTGATGTTGTCTTATTTTACTGTTACCGAGCATTGTTTCTAGTTTAGAAAGAAGGCAGAATTTTCCCAAATTCCAGCAATTACAACGAATTGCGGGCACGAGCGCACGTAGGCCTACACTGTAGGAATGTTGGAGGGGGTAAACATTTTTAAGGATAAAAAGGTACCTGACTATGGCGTTGTCCCCTTTGGGCCATTTTCACCCAATTTTCACAATTACACGTGTTTAGAGCATATATACAGTTGTAAACAAACCTCTTGGCATTCAAGAGTTATCTTTTACCTTCTTCTGTACCGCCCGAACCTCTTGACCAGTGGTCAGCTGTATGGGAAATTCAAATACCCGTTCTAAAGCACCACCAGAGGGCTAACATGGGCAGATTTTTTGAAAAGTGACAAATGTGCGCTCGCAGCGCCACAATTAAGTTCACAATGAAAACTTGACCCTTGATAATTAGCAGCAGAAATTGGGCCATTGTTTATATCAAGGAATTACCCTTGACCATCAGAATTAGATTCATTTAGGATTTTACAAATAGTTGTTGGTTGTATGGCGCGCCCTTAATTTGACTCTGTTATTAAAAACAAAACAAGAAAGTTGATTAAGAGCACGTAGTTTACTGTATATTTTGTAACCCCACAAACATTCAAGTTGTGTTTGGCTTGTTTTTGACTGTTGTCAATTTAAGGATATTCAGACAAATTTCCAACTTTGCAACCAAGTACACAAAATGTAGAGAATGGGCCATGTTCATTTTTTAATGTTTATTCGATAATAATTTTCAATGTCATGACGTAAATATGCCATCAATTGAGAATACGTATTTTTAGAAATAAAGATAAAAACGATAAATTCGAAATACTGTATTGTTGTAGCACTGGGATGATATTAATATTTAAAGCTAAAAACGTTGCCGTGTTAAAAAGAACACTTTATTCAACACTTTTATTAAGAGCCAGTTCGCTTGTTATATTTTAACTGCTTTTGTTGTTTTGGTGCATTTTTCTGACATTTCTATCGGAACTTAATCATTTGTCAGCTTTCTATGAAGTGTAAAAAACAGCGAAAATTTGTCAATTTTATTACAGAAGTAAGATTTTTTCCTAAACAAACAAACAAATTAAATCAAATGAAAAAGTGTTAAAAAGAACACTATCAGTTCGATTGTTGTATTTTAATTTTTTTTTAAAGTTTTGTTGCATTTTTCTAAAATTTGTTTTCCAACTTTACCATTTTTCAGATTTCTATGAAGTGAACAAAATAGCGGGGGGAAAAATCAATTTATTACAGAATTAAGATTTTTTTACCAAACAAAAAATAATACATTTAAAATAGATGAAAATATCAAACTGTAAAGAGTTCTCAAAGTTATGTTTTTTTTTTCTTTCTAAAACATGAAAACAACATCGTTGATACATGTGCGCAAAACCTACATAATTCCGAACGCCCTCTAGCGCCAGCGAACGGAATAATACAGCCATTTCCAACCCTCCAAAGAATCATTGCGCAGGTAGCAAAAATATGTGGCTGGGCATCCTTAATTGCTGTCGATGTTTACAGTAATTGACCATTGTCCATTCTCGGGCACTTATAAATCTCGAAAGTACGCGTGTTTTCGCTCAATTCGGTTCAGGACGTGGGGGTTTGTTTGGGCGTAATTGCGCGCTAGAGATTGAATTTGGGCCATTTTCCCCTAGATCCTTCCTTTTTTTCTTCCTATATTTCGCATACCGCACGTTCTTAGCGCCGGGGTTATCGCGATGGTCAAGGGACTGACCGCTGCAAACAGCCCCGCATAATTCGGTGCGCGAGGGGGCGAGTGTTAATGAATCCTGTTGCAAATCAAGCAGAATTACTTTTATTTATGGAAACCCCCTCGTCCACTTATAGCGCTATTACCCCAAACAACGCTCTTTTCACTGCTACGTGGCTTTAACACTCATTTCAGCCGAGACTGCCCACGCTATATCTGTCAGATACACATTTACTATAGATATTTGCATAAAATTGTTTCATTTTTTTACGATTTTTTTCCCCAAACAACAAAAACAAGTCAAAATAGTAGGCTACTGTACATGAAAATATCGAACTGGAAAGTGTCCTTCTTCTCTACCACCCCCCCCCCCCATCCGTCAAACTTACATTAAGCCTACTTGTATTTGTGTAACATTTTTTTCAACATATTTTATAACAATTTTGTTTGGTGAATGAAACTTGAGTTGATTTTTTATTACATGTGCTTCCTCAGACATGACACAGGACAACTTTAAATATTTCGGCATTTGCTAATGACAATTTTCTGAAAATTTTGCAAATCTGTATTCGAAAAATATTGAAAGTTTTGCAAATTCGTCCTCGAAAAATGTTAAAAAAATTTTAAATATGTCCTCGGCAAAAGTTCAAAATGTTGCAAGTTAAACCTCGAGAAAATTACAAACTTTGCAAATGTATTTGTATTGTAATTGTTTTGTATTGTATTGTATGGGTCCAGCCTGATTGAAAATTGTGGTATATAGCGAAAAAGTTCCATCTCGATTTGAAGCGGCGACACCTAACGTGTTGCGCATCGCGACCGAAGCGCCCCCTAGACATCGCCATTAACGCCAATGTTTGCACCTTGGTTTAGCCCCTCGTCATTGAGATGCTGGGAAATGACGAAATTCCCCGCATGCAACAGACACGTACAGGCGCAGGAAGCTACGGCGCTCCGTCTTTTTTACGACTTCGGCAACTAAGATTTCCGATCGAGATTAAAGTCATTTACGCGCCAGGGATCAGAGCGGATAATTGAGCCGATTCTTTTCCGAACGCATTTAGCATCTTCCAGCAAACGGGTAGCGCCACCTGACGGCTTTCGAGGGCGTATTTTTTTCCGGCGCGCACTTAAGGCGCATTACCGGTGAGGAAAAGCCTTAAAAATGGCCATTTCCGGCGATATCACTTCCGGTGTTTTTACCCGGCCTCATTTGCATACTGCGCCAGCGCTTAAAACCTGCCCCGTTTTTTTTTAATGGGGAAATTTAAGAGCGAAAAACCGGAGCGTCGTAGGCATAATTCGGGATGGAATCCATAAAAAGCGGGGGTGGGCGATGACGTGCATTCGAATTGGTGCAGAATGGTCAATTTTTTAAATTATCTTCAATCAGAAGTTTTAACGTAGACCTGCTTATTGAGACACCCCCATACCTAATTCATAGCTGCATGAAAAAAGTTCTGAAATTCTGCCGTTCATTAATATATTCACACTCCCTTAAATCTTAAAGTTTAATTGACACACAAAAATTGAATAGCCTAAAGTTGACTACTGAATTTATAGTTCCATCATCAAAAAAGCATGTAGGAACCATGCATGGAAAATCGTGATTTAATTTCTAGTAATTGAATTAAGTTTTCAGACGTAAATGTATAATGCAATCTGCACAAATTGGAGGTTAAAAAAACTAAAATTTTTATTAGCATACCAATAATAAAAATTGTTTTGTTTGTATATGGTCAAAAATAATGTAATTGGAAAAAATATTAATAAAGAAGAAATATTTGTACAAGTTCTCATATTTAGAATATAATTCTCCATATTAAGAAAATATTTCTCTGTATTTAGAATAATTTCTCCATTTTTAGAATATATTTCTCTATATTAGAATATAGTTATCTACATTTACAATAAATTTCTCCATATTTAGAATATATTTCTCTATATTTAGAATATACAGAGAGCTGAAATATGAGAGAGTTGATGTCTAAAAAAATTCACATAATATTTCTACATGTTCTCTATACATACATGTACATGTATCTATCTATATAAAAGGCAAAAAGCCTCCATCTTGGTTTTCCGTGACTGGCTGGCTGGCATGCGCTTCATGTGATTGGCCACTCATGACATACCCCCCAAGAGCGTCAACCCCGGGAATTCCAAGGTCATAAATCTTTTTCATTTTCCCCGGGGCAATAATACTGTCAAACCAGTTCCCCCTTCCGTCCGGGATGGATCCAGATCATGTAGCTCCATCTTTTCGAGACAAGGACAACTAGATCTAACTCCTGATCTCCAAACGAGCAGGGAAATGACGACGCATTATAAATTCAATTCGTATTTCTATCCAAACGATACAGATCGGTTAACTTTCGTCGTATCGCCATCGCTATTGGTAGCTACAGCCCGGGCAAAGCCGGGTACACCCACTAGTTTAGAATATAGAAAGCTGAGATGTACATGCATGTGTATGTCAAAAACACGTAGTCAAATTTTTAGCAGACGTGTTGAGGTTAAATCAACCAATGGGAAAAGAACACGACACAGCGTCACTTAAAAACATCAGTATACAGTACTCGAAAATTGACACAAAGTTTGACCCAAACAGAGCCTTCCGTTCACTGCTCTTTCAGTCTTTCTACAAATACAGAATGATCCAGTGCGTTTTCACGCCATGTCATCACATCACATTGTTCGAAGTTGATAGCTAGGAACGAGGCCGCTTGACCTCTGACCCCGGCTGGACCCCGCTCATTTCTTCCCAGTGTTTATTTACGAAGAAACGCAAATGCCTTAATTTGCGGCGCAATTGCAATCGTGGTTAAATGCAATCTAGGAGCTGGAGCGTCGCGTATTGACCGTAGCTACGGAGGCCCAATGGGGAGGCTTGTTTATTTCCCCGAGTGTGTGTTCAATAGATGAACGTTTATTGAGGGGAAATAAACTTTTACGTTTAAGTAATCAATGCAATTTGAGGAAGAAATGAGAAGGGGTCGGCGGGGAGAGCTCGGAAGAAGGGAGACGAATCCATAGTCGGTGATACGCGCAACACGTAGGATGTTCCGAGGACGCCATCTTCAATTGGGAATTTTCTTGGCAAATACCATTTTTTAATTTTTTTTTAGTTGTGGAATAAGATTTATATTTTTATTATCCGTTATAATGAAGAATTAGGATTATCGAGATTTTTTACAGAAAGCCTGACTTTGAACTTGGCGGTTTTTAAAGTTGTGTCCAGGCCAAGGCCCGGAATACAGTAGTTACTCTGAAAATCGGCCACTAGCTGCCTTTTGATATTTACTGTCAGGAATGCCTCATATAAACTTCAAAATGTCTAGAATATACGTACTGTGTGTTACGACGTGTATAGTGCTATTTATAATTAATGAGATTTAAGTACACCAAGGATGTATGCATACGATGTTAATCAATCACATTTGCCTAAGGGGTAACTTAAATTAATCATGTATTTTTAACTTTTGGTCATGTAAATGTAACATGTTTTAGAACTGCTAATTCCAATTTTTAATGTCTAAAATGTTTAAATTATGCTTCACATGATTATTCCATTTAGATGCGCTCTATATTCCTAGATAGAGGAGCATTCGATAAACATACAACTTTTTTCGGAAATAAATTCACAGAAATGTTTAGAATGTTGCAAACATTTACCTCATGTCGTTATATTACCATAGTTTTATTATCTAAAACAAGTATTCAAAATACTAAGTCCCATTCAGCTAGTTTGACTACTATAAAATGCATGCTTGTGTTTTTGGAACACAGTCATTTACAAAGATGGGACATTATCACTACATTTTGTGTTCCAAAATATGTTCCGAGGAAATGAATGTAGGAACACATTGCTGTAACAAAAATGAAACAAAGCGTTTCCTTATAGTGTTCCTAATATTGTGTTCCGTCTATTTTTTTTAAACTTATTGTATAAATATGCGTGTTTCTATACAATGTAAACATTATCCAAAACACTGCATTTTTTTAAACAAGATACAGTATGTAGTATTATCTGCGTCTATTAACGGATACCCAATTCAAGATGGCGCCCGAGAGCGGCTCTCGCGTGTCACTGATCCACGGCCGATCGAATCGATAAAAGCAAAATGGCGTCGGGAGCAGCGCCCCCTGCCATCGTTCCCCCTGCTTTTATTGTGTAATTTCGTACTATTGATAATCATAATAAGAACTGCATGGCTTTTAGTATTTGCACACATCGGCACGGCCATGTTTTCGGACCACGCCCTCTTTTTACACATCTGAGGCCTGCAGTTCAAATATGTGCCTTTCTTAATTGTTCAGAGCGACGCACGCCCGGTGCATGACGGGAAAAAAAGAACGAACAGAGCAAATAGAACGCGTTATGATATACTGTATTAATACGAACGACTGCTTAGAACGGATCGATATGGAATTAAAAAAAGGTGCAAAAATAATGGAACGAGGGTACAGGATGTGCCACTCGTTATAGTTTTTTTGTTGGAAAATAATTGCTATTTTTAATATGCGTCATTATGTTCAATACATTTAAGATTTTGGTTAAAATGTGAGAGACGATACATCCATGTTTCAAAAACTGCAATAAACACATTAATTATATGTCATATACATTCAATGTACATACAATATACATACATGTACCTCGTATGTGGCAACTTTCAAACATACATGTTTGTAATTAAACATGTATTCGTAAATTGCTAGACATGTTCAATTTGTTTAGCTATCATAGATAAACTTATATTCCATATAGGTATTGATTTGACTCACCCAAAAAAAATTCACCCAACAGGTAAACTCACCCAAAATAAATTCACCCCAAAGGTGAACTCACCCCGGAAAGCATAAAAGCTAT
Source organism: Megaphyllum sjaelandicum (assembly GCA_034698745.1). NCBI lineage: Eukaryota > Metazoa > Arthropoda > Diplopoda > Julida > Julidae > Megaphyllum > Megaphyllum sjaelandicum. The sequence continues at coordinate 1,632 of JAQGBX010003870.1, read as the reverse complement.
GCAGGGAAACGCACCGGCTTTTTGATTTTCGATAGTTGAATTCCAATGTAGCGTACCATAACTTACCAATTTCTTCCCAGGTTTCAATTTAAATACAGTATATTGTTACCAGTTTAGGTTAGGTTAGGCCAGCGGGGGTGTGGGGGCCGCAGGTCCCCTCAGTCGCAGACCCCCACTGTGGGGATGTGGGGGTCCGAGGGAGGGCGTGAGCCCCCCTTGACGGGGGTTTGGGGGCGGAGCCCCCATTTATGTGATAAAACATACAAAATTTACATACTGTTACTGACGTTTCCCTGCATAGCTTCTGTGCTTTCCGGGGTTACTTTTGGGCGAGTTTTTTTTGGGTGAATTTTTTTTGGGTGAACCTTTTTGGGTGAGTTTGACCCCAATCGGTATACTGACTTAGTAGGAAGAGATTCTCATTGAACGCAGCTTCCTATGTCTTCCTGACTTTTGTTAATCGGGATATCATGGACAAGCGCACATCGAAATATGATCTTTCATAAATAATTACTGCAATATGTTAAGTATAATGTGCAGTAAAGATACTTCATGGGACACATTCAGAAAACATTCGTTTTATACTAAATATATTTTCCGCGTGATTTTTTTTGCTGCAAATAATGGAAGTGAATCCTGTCACTATATAAGATGTACTGAATTCTTTTTCTTCTTGGTTCATGATTGTTGCCACGGGCGTTGTTTATATTTCGTTCAGTGTCGGTCATCTTGACTTTCATTATTGTTAACACTAAATTTAGGATTAAGATGATAGTTCAATTTATTTTGGTCTCGTGGGTTTGCATGCATGCAATTATGACGTGATAATAGTTTTATAATATAATTATAAATTTCAACAGAACCCCGAATTGTTAGTTGCATGTATCAAATGTTTCCTTCGATAAAAAAAGACTTTTCAATTAACGAATCTTTGCAATTTTGATTTACAGTTCATTTATCAATAACTATTGCAGATATTCTCATATAATTATCCTTTTAGATGTATTTTAAACATAACAGCGACCAATGTCAAATAAACCAGGCATAGCTCTTCATTGTTTCAATGCGTCGTTAAATAAATCCCGGCTATTTGGAAGGGGAGATAATTTTAAATTCCACGCTTTTGTTATTCTATTTAATGATCTTAATGGCAAGTTCATCTTCTATCATCAAGTGGCTGGAATTGAACTACCACACACAACCATAAAAATTGTTTATTTTAGATAACACAACGTACGTTTCGACGCAACATACATGTACGTCTACATCAGGTGTCTAAAGGCCAAAATAATTAAATTAACATATACATAATGTTTAGTTGAAATTTGAATTTTGTTTGGAAATTTCTATTTATTTGTTCAACAGCAACTGTACGAAGAACTTCTTTTCAAAAAAAACACCTGATGTAAAAGCTGTGCCGTTGCGAATTTGCTCTGATATGTGAGGCGGTTTTCCCGCATGTTGCCGCCTCCCAGCTGAAATGAAATTGAACTTTAGACACGCACCATTTGATTGATGACGCAACCGGTTGCCCAAACGAGAATTGTCAACAAGAAGATCGTGACCTTTGAACGGGACCCCGTGCATGCAATCCCCAACGGACGCGTAGGGTGATTATGCAAGCTAACGAGG
>JAQGBX010003869.1:0-16377 GCA_034698745.1 Megaphyllum sjaelandicum | reverse complement strand
CAGTATCTCATTCCATTCATTTAATTTTTTTAAGATTGATTTCATATCTGAATGATATAATAACTGCATCATAGAGAATATTTTATTCGGAAGCAATATTTTTACAATAAATTTGTTCACCTAACTACATATTTTGATGTATACATGTATTTGGTTCATAAAAATATATAGTTATAAAGGTAAAAGAATTTTTTTAAGAATATTGCTTCTGAATAAAATAATTTCTACAATGCAGTTATATCTTTCAGATAAGAAATAAATCTTAAAAAAGCCTGCATACTCTGTTATCAATTTTATTTTCCGTTAAACTTGGACGTTCATTCTTAGCAAGTTTTTAATGGTTTCGTTAAATTAATTACCGTCTGTCGAAAAAAACCTTATTCTTCAGACAATTTCACTGAATTAAAAATAAAAATAATTAAAAAGTTTCACTTCCTTCCTCTCTGGTTACATTTTTGATGAAACCATGTAGGTCTGACGATATCTGGTTCAGCTCCACTGAATTATGTATAAGCTGTTGTTTTAATTTTTTGTAAGAAATTTTTACTTTTTACAAAAAAAAACTATCTGCTGCACGCCTTGAAAGTAAAGTTAGTGACTCGAGAAATTATGGGGTGGAATTTAGGCTCAATATAAAAAAAATGAACGGTAAAATGTTGGACACGAGTAAACGTCCCTTGCGCCAAGTTTATTGCTCCACTATGGAAAAGGTCAAAAACTTCTAAGGATGGCCAATGTTAGAGACCGTTTTCTGTGTTTTTCTTCGCGCCATTTCTTCAAGTTGAATAACTTTTTACTATTGAGCTTTTGGCCTCCGTATAAATAGACTTCTTCATGTCGGACCTCACGTACTTTAGCCAAATCCTTCTTGACCAACATCACAGAAATCGCGCTCGTGAATATACAGCTCAACGTATTGACCACTAGTGACCGGTAGTCCCAGGTGACTACTGCCCATCTCAAGTATCCGGATTACTTGGATTTATCACAAATACAAGGTTGGTGTATTTTCTTCTTTATTTTTCTTTAGACATGTATATGCTGATTTTCACTAAAATTTCTTTGCTATTTTCAAATTGTCTTCAAACTTCATCCACACATTTTTTTCAAAGTTACAAATTTTATCGCCCAAATTATAGTACATATAAAGTTAGAGAAATTTTCGAATAAATAGTCGTATTTTTCTTGTAATGAACGTTTCCTCGTAAATGTTTCTTTGCTTCCCAAACCTCCATTTTGTCTCAGCTAGCTTTTTCACTTAATTTCTAGGAAAGTTTAAATTTCTAAAAATTATTTACTTGAGTAATTGTTTCTTGATTTATTAGGAAACTTTCGGAGTTTTCTCAGAATGTCTTGGAATATTAAAAAAAAACGGACTAAGAAATTTTCCTTGATTTCTAGAAGGGTTAATAATATCAGTAATCGTAAATTTTTTCATTGGAATTGGAAAATTTACTATTAAAATAACTTAATCGATAATTTCTTCTAATATATCTTTAATTTACATTTCTATATTTTAGTAAAATTATATTTTTCTTGTTGAGAAAGTTCCCGTGCATGAATTTTGATTGAAAACTTCCTTTGGTTTATCTGGAATTTAACTTACCTGAAAAACAATTTCAATATCTCCTCAGAAATTTTTCTCTATTTTGGCGAAACTTTATCAATAAATTTTAGTATAAATTTCTATCACTTCTACAGTAAATTTTTATATTTTCTTAGATATACATGTAGCTCTATTTTTATTAGCAATTAAATCTGATATCCCCCTTTATTTTTCTGTGGGATGTTTGGATTTTCAGTTAATCATTTCCGAACACCTAGTTTCACTAATTCTCTGTGTCGTACGTTCGTATTAGCAAATCTTATCATTAAGTCATACCAATCAGTTCATTGAATGCATTTTATTATAGACATGCATTTAATTAGATGTCAAGTGATCTCAGTATATACATTAGTAATTTGGTGAATTCTTATAAATTCCATAGCTAATGACCATTTTAATTTATCAAATATTTTAATGCAAGAATTGAAGAAAGTACTTTATTTTCAACTTTCAGATGCAGCTCTTTGACGTCCTTCGCGTGATTTTGGTGGTTTTGGCGCTGGGTGCCATGGTCATCGATGGCGCTGAAAGTCCTCAAACGTTGCAAAATTTGGATAATGTGGACATCGACAGGCTAGACCAAGAGCTGGTGGATGACAAGTTTGGGGTAGAAGAGATGGAGCAACTGCGTCGCAAGGTGGATGCTATGAGTGATGACCAATTGGCCAGTGTCCTGTACGCTGTCATGCCCCATGAGAGGACCAAGCGTACCATTGGCACGGTTAGGCGTTGTTTGGACAAGGTCAGGTGTCTCTTCGGAGCACTGAAACGTTCCAGGTCCAAGAGAAATTCGTCTCCGGCTGCCATTCTTAGGGCCATCAGGTAAATGAAGTTCATTAAGCAAATGAATTTATAATTAAAAAAATCTAAACTAGTAGCCGAGCTAGATGTTTTTCTTCTGAATCAAAATCTGTAAGAAAACATTTGCTCAGAGTAAAAAGTTTGGAGAATAGCATTTGCTCAGAGTAAAAATTTCAAAGAAAAAAAGGCATTTTCCTCTTGAGTCTGGTAATAAGAAACATTAATAATAGAAAATTATTTGAGAAATTGACTTTCATTATGGTGGACTTGATGCAAAATCATGTTGCAAATGATTTTCTGAATAAAAGTCTGAGAGGACAGCTTGGCTCAAAGCAAGCAGCTTGGAGACAAGCAATTGCCTGAGAATTAAGACTTTGATAAAAAATACAATTTTCTTTGAGTAAAAAAAGCTGTGGTAATGGTAATTCATCAGAAAAAATTATTTCATCAAACGTTTGCAACATGTAGCGCAACAATGTTGTCTTAGTTTTTCTGTCCCACGTTTCTGATAGCAGAAAATTCCACTTACATACGTACCATACTCTTGAGTGAAAACTCGAAGGAGTGCAAATGTCTTTGCTTCAACTTGTTGCTCAGAACAAATTGCTTTTACTTTTCCTTGCCATTAATATTTTGGGATATCTTGACCATATTTTTGGTAAAAAATTTCCATTTCTTTTCAATTTTCAGTAAGTTGACCAGCATAGCCAGTGATGCAGCCAATGAACTTTTGGGCAAGCGTTTTGGTGACACTCTCAGTCTGTCAAATCTGTTCAAAGTCCCAGCATCTTCATCTTCTTCTGGTGTGGTCAGTGACTCACTTTCCGACGATTCAGAGTCCTCATCGTCTTCGTTGTCCGAAGCACTCGCTGACGATGAATCTTCCAATTTGGCCGAAGCCGGAAGTGAAGTCATCGAAAGCAAAACTTGCGATCAACGATGCAATTTGACGGTATTAGTATTTAGGAGACTCAGGCGTTTATTAAAAAATATGTAAGATTTTAGAAATTAATCGAAATGCAATGATTGTTTTGCAATTTGTTGTTTCTGTTCGTTGGTTTTTCAAAACGTTTCAAATTTCTCTAAAAAAAACGAAAAGTGATTCCCGGTGAATCTCTTCTTATCACTCATTCTGGTCACTGTTTGCAATTCACTTTATGACGAAGTAGGCTTCCCGGTGACTGCAGATGGCGCTCTTGTCGAACCCTAATTGTGGTGTAAACGGATGTTCCCGTTTTTAATTTGATGTCACAATGACGTCAGTTGTCTCTTAGCCGTCCGAACGTATTTTAAAGAATAATAACGTATTTTGGATTTTATTATTCTTTGGGCCATTTTCTGATGTCAATTGATAATATTATTTAATAATAAAACAAGACAAAATTTTACAATTAAAATTTAAATATTCAGTCATTTTAAGATTAAAATGAAATACAGACGTCGTAAGAATAACGTGATGATGCCAGAATGACAAGAAAATGTCTTTTTTAATAGACATAAAAATCCGAAGACACTCTTTAGCAGTAGCGCCACCTCTGTTCAGCGAGTAGCCGATTTCAGATATCAAACTGTTGACTACATTTTCCCTGGTTATAAAGTTCCCACTATCACTATCATGTTTCATTTTCAGTTTTATTTTGTTTCATCATTTTTTTGTACATTACACAGAAAAGTTAAATGGTTTGCAGCGTCATGATTGTCAAAATTTGATAATTTTGGCACTTTAGCCCAAGGGCAGACACCAGTTGAAGTTTTATTTCTTGCTCTTTAAATTAACTTTATACTTCCATTTAACTGATGTCCTTTAAGTGCCCTATAGAGCGTCACTGTTGTTGAAAACTGTAATTTCATGTACATACGAGATTGTTTTTTTCTTTAATCGTGTTTTAACCTTAGAAATAAAGTCTACACTTTTTTCTATAATGTTGTCATTGCTTTTTAATAACCTCAGTACGTTCCTGATGGTTTTCTCAATATACAATATACATGTACATGTCCATAAAGACGTCCTTTGAAAGCTATTGAAATGTTGTGATGAAATCGTGTTTAAAACGTGTTTTCCAGATCTTAGGATCTGAAAAAAAATTAGATATTCTTGAATTTTTGTGAAAATATTGTGCTAAAGTTTACAGGACACTAGTCGTTTCCTATTTACATGTATTTTCAGAATGTATGGTGCACAAAGGCAGAAAGGTTTTATTTGTTCTAGAATCCTGCAGACTTACTTTGTTCTCATTTATTTGACGCCATTGGTTATTGACCCCTTTAAATAAGGAACTATCCTCAAGTGGCGTCACTGACTTTCTTTGGTTTGTTTTTTTCCCGCAATTTTCTCTCTTTAATCAATAAATTATTTTTTAAAAAAACTAGCCTTCCTGGATATAGGCCAATCCTCTCAGTTTTTCAATGTAAGGTTCGTTAACCTGCATTTTGCGCAACTTAAAAATGGGAATCTGTGTTAAGGTTGCGCAAGGTTTGGGGTAACAGGAAATGCAACCTTCCTCGAAAAAATGCGGCGTTAAATTGAAGTGGCCAGTTTTTGTTCAGTTTTTGTTTTATTATCGTATCTATCATACTAACATAAAATTGGACAATTATGGCAAGAATTACGTAAAAAGCTTCAAGAAATGAGTTTAAACACCTATTTCATTTTTGCAGATGCAAATATAAAATATTTATTGAAATATGAAATGTTCGCGCAATTGCGGAATTAATCATTCAGGTTTCTTCCGGACGTCCGGTAGCTCTTGATCTGACCAGGAGGTTAGAACGCATGTATACACATTTTACAAATTCTTTGAAATTTAAGGGTGAGTAAGTACGAAAAAGCACTTATTTTACAACAATTGACGACACTGGCTTTCATGTTTCTCCAAGTTTTTATGTAGTTTCATTGTTAATCTTCGAAGTTTTTTGTACCCAAAACGAGACAATAGCAATTGTGTTTTGTACATACGAGTAAACACGATGGCTCTTTAACAGGTTGCGCCATTTTCTCAATTTTTATTATATCTGAAAAATTCGAGCAATGATTTTTTTCGTCAAAAAATATGCTCGATGCACATGTATTTCTCTCACCTTATGTCAGAAATATCTCAACATTTTTCAATCCAACGTACTTTTACGATTTTTTTTTTCAAATGTCGACCAAGACCTAATTTCGCAGCCATCTTGGTTTTCTCAGTTGGTCAGAATTCCAGGATATTTTTTTTAAAAAAAAGTAGCTTCAAAAGTAGGCTTATGTAGCAGCATTGTTACCTGTTTTATCGACCTGACCCATTTTAGAGTGCTGATCATGACCGCTAATGGAGCTACAAGGGTGGACTCCTCAGGCTAATGTTAACGCCCTTGACTTAAGCCTGCTTTGATGTATTCTTAAATCTCATAAATAACTTAATTGCCCGTTAGCATTTGGTATGCCACCTAACTGCATAAATTCCACATCCACCGTTGTATTTATGCTATAGATTATTTCTTAAAATGTCTTGTTCAAATCTTGATAGTTTTATGAGAATAAAGTAGGCCTACATCGATAATTGGCAAAAAATTATAAACATTGAATAGCATAGCAAATTTTATGAAGAGCATAGATCAAAATGTCGACAGAAATCAGTTAACCAATTAAAATGGGTACTTAGCACTGCAATGTGAATATGAAATATGAAGTTATGAAAGTTGAAATATTAAGTTGATTAGCACGTTTTATGTTTGAAAACTATCGATGTTATCAAATCATCAAATAATAGTTCACGGTAAACCCAGTGAAATTTTGATTTTAAACATGTGCCAACATTTCCAATTTTTGACAAATTTTATTTAGATAGGTACTTATAATTCGATAGTATACATGTACATGTACATGTGGATTTACATGCAGTGGAAGACTATTGTTTTAATATTTTTAGATAAACTTTGGCAGAGTTCAAGCTGAGGAATTTTGATTCATTTCTGCAGAATAATTTTGTAAAATTGTTAACTTAAGTTATGACAATGTCAAATAGTAACGTATTCATCCATTTGTATTTCAGGGAGCACTCTGTTATATGTAAATATAATTACACGACCCCCAACCAACCTCCTCCTCCTCCAACATATTTACATTACAATAGTCAAAATAAGCGTACACGTCTTTTAACAATTGTCTAACAAATTGTTTTATTAAATCAAATCAAATAGAGAAATACAACTTCAAAAGGTGCAGGGAGCATTCATTTTTATACAAATCCATATAATACATACATTGTTCTGCTTCTTTTAAGATTTGTGTTATACTATTTTGATGTAAAATTCATATGTGAATGAACTTTCGAAACTAGATTGTAGCTTTATAAAATGTTTTCCTGGACGGTCTTATTCCAGCTGACTTCAAACCATAAAAATAAATCGTAACAAAAAAATATTTAAAATCATCATAGATTTGAACAAGCAACAAGGTTCACTAATTAATGCAACTATATAAAGCGACCATGTCGTGATTTCTAATTTACTGTTAGTAAAGATCAAAATAATTCTGGATGACGTTCACTTATTTTGTATTTGCAATATTAATTCTCATTTACTATAATATTTAATAAAATATTCCGAAAGTGTTGCTATGCATTCCAAACAAAACTTGTACATAATCATATATGTTAATGTATGGGGTTTAATGCGTCATAAGACATTTCATTTCAGTAAATACATATTTGCTACAACACCGATTAGAAATAAACAATTATCACCGATTCATAACTGTTTATTTCTTCTTTATGTTATTGAAAATATGTACTTAGTAATAGAAATAAAAAATAAAATAATTTCGACATTTTTTAAACAAATTTATGAATATTTAAAAACAATAATTATCATATTTGCAATAACACCCAATAAAAATAAACAATTATCTCCAATTCATATCTGTTTATTTATAATTAATTTTATTGCAAATATGTATTTACAAGTAAAAATAGAATAATTTTAAATTTTTTTAACCAATTAATGAATATTTAAAAAAATAAACAATTATCATATTTGCAATAACACCAAGTAGAAATAAGCAATTATCACCAATTCATGACTGTTTATTTCTGCTAAGTGTTATTGCAAATACGTATTTAGAAATAAAAATAAAAAAATAAAATTTCAAAATTTTTAAACAAATTTGTGAATATTTAGAAATTGCAATCATCACTAATTCATATGTCTGTTTATTTATAAATATTTATAAATTTGCTTACAAAAATTTTGAAATTATTTTATTTTTCTAGGTTTTCCGTACGTTTTTAAAAGCATTTATTTTGAATGACTAAGGTTAGTATACATGTATGTTATAGCATGGCCATTCTAACAATTGAGACTATTTAATTAAACTAAAATGCAATTATGTTTCACCTTAAATGCTTCTCTCATTAAAAACTGTTAGTCATTGTTTTCATTAACACAATTTGGCCAACACAAAGGATAATGAACGAAATATTAGTCGTTCACTGAACTTTGCAAATTATTAGCCTACATACTGTGAGTGAATGAGTCCACACACACATACCTCACTCGCCCCATCCGGATCCTGCTTAAAATATTAGCAAAAAACTTTCGGAATTCAGTTCAAACAAGTCGGATCATTTCGTTAAAAAACGATTATCGATTTTAAATGTCAATGAAATCAAGGTCCGGACTGGTTTCCGTAATTTCCAGGTAATAATTCGGTGAAAGCTGAACTGTTTAGCAAAATAAAAAAAAATACTTTTGGTCAGTTATTTTTTATTCCAAGCTGTTTAGCATTGAGAGCACCAGAGCATTGCCTCTGCACCTCAAAAAAACCATTGGCCTTCACCGAAATTCTAGGTTATGTTGTTGAAAAAAATGGCCAAAACATTAATGTCTGCAGGGTCAGCAACCTAAGGTGTTGACCATACTGTAAAAGGGGATTTGGGGCAAGATATAAAAGGCTGAGGGGCGATCCTTTACTGGTCATTTGTTTGCTCAACACTCAACAGGAAAGCAGAAATTCAACATGAAAATTTTAAGTAAGTTGGTTATGGATTTTACTTAAATAACAAAGACTTTTTGGGTTGAATTTGGAAGTATATTTAAGACAATTTCAATTTAGCCGAAATGTAGAAAACATCCAAGGGTATATATTTTTTGATATAATCACAAAAGGCAAAATAATTTAGAAATGCTTTTTTACGAATGACGAAGCATTTATCAAATTATCACTAGTATATAGCAATCATTTACATGTTCTAATTTGTGCAACGCTTACGTTCTATTCTTGAAACATTTATAGCTTTTTTGCATTTTGCAATTTGGACTTCACCAATTTGACATTATATCGGTATTTCAATGCTGGTAGACAACCAATTTTAAAAATGTTTTCCATTTTATTTTAAGAAATTTGAAGAATATCAACCATGCAGATGACGATTTGCAATTGAAATGGAATCGGTGACTATAATGAATCATTTAAAATTACTATGACTTTCAATAATTAATGTTTTTCAGCAAATCTCTAAGCATATCTGTTGCGTTGGCTTGCAAAATATCTGCTGATTTTATTGGTTTTCTGGGTTGTTTCAACTCTGTATGATATTGCTTCTTCCATGATGGGTAATTAATTTGCATAATTGAATTATACTTTTTGTTCTTCTATGACGCTAGCGCTTTTTTGCTTGGCTTCAAAGACTAACTTCAAAGCAATGAATTTTTATGATAGCTTCCTATCAAATGTTTAAAAATGGCACACTTTTGCAACTAATTTGCTCATTTTGCAGCTCACGTTTTTATACTCAGACTCAAACTTAAAATAGAGCTCTAACCATCTTTTCTCTGAACCTATCATGTGCATTAGACTGACTATACAGTATCTTCTGTGCATGGAACTATACTTTTGTTATGGTATAGAATGGCTTGCTTGTTTTTATACCTGCACTAAGCTTTTCGTCACATTGATGGAGCGCGACAGTTCATTATCAAAATTTGGTATTTGTTTAAACATGTTAAAAAATAATAATAACATAAATGCTTATTTATACGAACTTGAATATGACATGTTAAATGCTATATTTATACTGGTTTATTTGGAATTCTTATTTTCAGATGTCAATAATAGATCAGTAATAGTATTTTTTTTTAAATTAAGATGCTAAAAAGATGCTGTCAAAAATATATGCATATTTAATTACTTTTATCTTTAATGGATCCCACAGATGGCGCTGTACGGAACATGTTTTTAGCTCTCTACATGTTTTAGCATATTGCAGCGTCACCTGTGGGCAAAGGTAGCTAAAGTAAAATTGAAGGTTCTACAACGCTCCACTTAGATGGCTTCCCTCTGGGCTCTGCATCAAGCTTATTTATTGTCAATAAGTATTTGATTCATGTCAAATATTTGTGCTATTCTGCTTAATTTAATTGCATGATTGCTTTTTACTCGTCAAATTAAAAGTGTTACAATGCTCCTTTTGGATGGCTTTCTCTGGGCTCTGCATCAAGCTTATTTACTGTCAATATGTATTTGATTCATGTCAAATATTTGCACAATTCTCTTTAATTTAATTGCATGGTTGATTTTTAGTCGTTATTCTATAAGTTGCTTGAGCACTTGCTTTCAAAGCTTGCACTTTTGTGCTAATGAGATTTCAAGCTGTTTTTTCTTGGTTTTATTTTCCACACTAGTTTGATAATTGTAAGTTGCACGTCTCTGTTAAGCACCTGAATTCGTTTTCTCCTATTTGTTATTTTCTCCGATCTTTTGTGTATTTATTTGCTGCCAATAAACTTAGAATATTGGTTTCAGTCTCATCTTTGGGCAGTGCATTTTTTAAACCCAGCTTTTTGTTGGCATATCCTGCAAATTTCTTCTTGCTTTTGCCTGAAGATGTGTTCTATGCAATCATGCATGTTAGCACGATTTCAACTTTCACTATTTTACTCAAGTTTGTATAATTTTTTTCTAACTTTTATATACTTCGATGAGTTTTCAGTGCTTGATCAAACTTGCTATCAATTTCTTGGCCTAGATGACTCTTTACATAATACTTATATTTTAAATTGTGTTTTATTAAAATGCAAATTGATAGTTTCTTGTTTCTTGATATTAAATCTAATCGCATCTTTTAAATAAATATAATAGTGCTTACTTCTGGCTGATTGCAACAGAGCATAAATTTAACTTTCTTATCGTGCTTTTTTTTTAGTTACTAAACATAGCATAGTTTTTTTCTATGAGAAGCTTACGATCATGCTTGCTGCCTAGTAAACTGCTAGTTATAATTTTATTAGATTTCTTCTACTTTTCCTACAATATGCTTATCTCTTTTTATCATTTCCCATGTTTCAATTTAACCATGGTATATCATATACCTTTATCTACTCATTCAAATCCTTGAATTGTGTGAAATAATGTTTGCATGCTGGCTTGCATAACTGATAAAATTGTTTTTTATGTTCCTCTTATGTTTACAGTATCTATGTTAATTCTAGTGGTATCTAGTAAATAAATTTTACATTGCTTACTTCCGGCTGATTGCCACAAAGCATAAATCTAACTCTCCAATTATATGTGATTTATTTACTTACTGAACTTATTTACTAAGCTTACTGCCATCCTTGCTACCTGGGAAATTGCTAGTTATAATTTTATTGGATTTCTTATACTTTTCCTACAATATGCTTCTTTCTTTCTAATTAGGCTTACTGTGTGTCATATTATATGCTTATTGACTGTAAATGTACTATTGTTTTCTGTACAGTATTTGTATTCTGCCTTTTCTGCCTGCATGCCTTAAAACCCTGCTCATACTCAAACAGTCTATATTCATTGAAATGTTTTATTCTCTATTATGTAATGAATGCTTTATTTAACGCTACCTGGCTTGTAACACTTCTATTTTGGTTTTCCATGCATAGTCCATCTAAAGAAAACTTATATGCGTTATTGTTTGCTTGCTAGCTCTTCATAACAGCTTTTAAGTATCATATATAATTGAAAAATCACTTTAAAAATCTTTTTTTGCTTTTTCCATCTTTTGAAAATGCTGCAAATTTGGGATAACATCATTACTGGCTTGCTTGCTTGCATATCTGCTTCCATTTTCATCACTCTTTATTTTAAGTCTGGAAATATACTCAATATTGCTAATTTTCTGGCTTGCACAAACCTAATATTTCTTACGTAGTTTCAAAATTTGCTGAAATTTTCTTGATATGCAATACTAGTTGCTTGCTGGCTGTTGAACAACTAAGTTGTTATCTTGAATTTCTAAATTTTGGAAGACAAATATAATGAAATTAACATGAATAATAGAATTGTACTGAATTTTATTTTATTGACACTCATTGTCACTCATCATATTCCCAATAAAATAAGGAGATTGCATAAAAATAACTTCTATTTCTATTTAAATCATTAACTGAAATTAAAATCAAAATTTACCTTAATTATATATACATTTTGTATATATATTTTGTTGGTTTTAATAATTCTATTAGTATTAAAATAAATTCAGAACATTTATTTTGTTTATACAGAAGTTGTCGTATTTGTCTTTCAAAAATAGTGCTTGAGACACTCTTGTAAGGAATATAACATATTTCTAACACGAAAAAAAGCTGATTATGGGCTGAATTTTGATTCCCTTAAAAATGATTGAGATTCTTTGTGTGCCTATATCGTTTTGGGAGTCTTCTTTGCTTGTCTGTTTTTATGTGTTTATGCAATAAAATATTTCTCTTCGATATTAACAGCTGTGATTTATGACTTCTTTTTAAAAAAATTGGCTTTTCTGCTTTTATGTATTGATGTTTTGAAAGCTGAAACTGAATTTCTTGTGATTATGCCCTCTTAGGGTTCCATTGCACGTTATTTCTATAATTTCTAGCTATAATTTTCTCATTGGAAATAATCTTAGTCATCAACTTTTTACCCGACAAACTCTTGCCTTGTTAAATATGGTGGATTATTAGATTATTAGATTATTAGCAGCATGAATATATTAAGGAAAACTACCAAACTTAGCCAAGAGGAAAGGATGAAATTTCCCAAAAAATGCCTGCTGCAATAAAGTTACAGATACCAGGTAATAAAATTATATATTTACTTGTTTTCTGTCACAGTTGTTTTTGTTTTGAAAAGTTTCATTTAAAAAAATGTTAATATTGACTGGTTATCCGGAATTTTTAAGATAAGTTATGATTAATCAATTTGCCAGAACCCATTGACGATCGTTAAATCTTTAAAGCTATACATGTACGAGCTTGTATTTCAAAATATAAAAAAATTATGTAAAAGTTATCAATATTATTTGAATATGATTTTCAAATTTATATCTTAGATAAAATGCATCTCAATTACGACTTAAGTCACTGAACATCTTGATAACTGTCTACTATTTTAGACGATTTTGACAGGAGGATATAAAAACTAATAAAAATATGGAAAATTTAGTAAATAAACAAATATATTTTTAAGTAAAACTGCTGCAAACATTTTGGACAAAAACGACCTGACAACTAAATCATTTGAATGTTTGAATGTCATGATAAATAGATTTTTAAATAATTAAGAAAATTCCCCTTTATTTTCAGGACATACGTCATTTTTGTCGGTTATTATCTGCAATCGATCGTCGTGGACTGCCATACTTGCTACCAATCGTGTCAATGCAATGGATTACAGATATGAATTACCCATTTCATCTCATGGATTATTGACGTTAAACAAGGATTGCATTCAACGAAATTATCAGCAAGTTCATCTAAGTGAAAACAGGCCATTATTCGACGCTACGTGCAATCACCTGGCAGACATCTTTGTATTTGAAGAAAATTTAATACTTGTAATTTCATAAATTAATAAACGAATTATGAATAAATAAATACTTTTTTTTGTTTTGAGCAAAGTTTTGGACAATGATATACCTGCAATATATCTTCATATTGTCATGAGTTGTCCATTCGTCAACATTGACACTGTTTGGCAGTGTTTTGGGATATCACTGTCACAGTGTTAAGGAATACATGTATAATTACAGTATAAATGAATTATCTTGATAGAAATCTAACATATGAAGTAATCTGCATAAAGTACATGGAGTAACATAGAAGTAATCAGCATAAAGTATATTTGATTACATGCGTGGTAAGATATTGAAATCTTGCTAAAACTATAAATGTTCATTTCCTTGATAATACATCAAAATGTTTAATCATATTATGTGTTGCACGTGTCATTATCGACAATAAATTACCATTGTTCCATTAATTACATATCGCATCTAAGCAATGTCAAGTTTTCAAAATGTCCATATGTCTTTGGATGTAACATATCCAGTGATACGAGTGTTTAGAAAACATTTTTCAATCGAAATGAAAAACCTGCATCTAAAGTCTACTTTTACATGTACAGTAGAACCTCTATTATATGAACTCATCAGCACGTTGCTCCTTCACACCACACGGTGCGTTTTTTTAGCTGGCGCAGGCCTCAACCTTTGGAAAATTAATTAAAAATTTCAAAAAATTAAAAAAATTCCTCTTCTTTACAAAAAATAACCTATAGGGCATGGATGAACCGTGATGTTTTTGTAGACTGGAATGATAACACATTCATACTTTTCTACTTTTCGATATATTAACTTTTGATTATATGAACCACCTCTGGTCCCAATTAGTTCATATAAGAGAGGTTCTACTGTAGGCTAAACTACGTGTAGGTATAGCATTTGGCAGAAATTAATCAGTCTTTAGTGCAAGCCATTATTACTCTCGTTATTCAAAACTTTTGGGTCTGGCCAACTGACAAATTATGTAGGTCTGGTCGATTCTCTACCGTTCCTTAAGTTGCGTAACAATGAAAACTACGGTGCACTTAACTACCTTCTAGGATTCAGGTCATCCATGAACCTCTAGGCTGTTGAACGGATCTCGGATGTCTGGCAAAAGCCGACAAGAAGTTTTCTTTGGAGGTCGAAAACCTGCAAAAACATCATCATCATCGTCCAACAACCGTGTATTTGGTAATCAAATAAAACCAAAACCAATTAGACGATGATAATGACGTTTGTGGGAAGAATGCAGCGTGTAGGGGGAGTGTTCCGTGGGTATAACAAACGCCTGATTAACTCGATAAATTGTGCATCTGTAGAAACTGGACTCTAGAATTTATGTTTTTGTAAAAAACAGGATGTGGTTGATATTCTGCATGACCAATTTGACTGGTTTCACGCTGAATAAACGGATGGAAATCAATTGAAATGACCTTAATTGATTCGTGTGCGCAAACATCGAGAGCAGGTGTCAAAGGTCAGAGATGCAACGCAATTGACTTTGCATCAGAGTAAATTTTGAACTTGTTTATACCATTATGATCCTGTTGAGAAACCAGTCTTCAGGATGTGCACGTTATCTTTCAAGAGCCATTTCCGTCCGAACAAAAAATTGCCATCAAATTTACACTTAATTGAAATGAATGGTGGAATGATTTACAAATCTATAACCAAATGCTCCTTGGCAACATGTTGCGGCTATTACAGCAACCTGCTGTGAATGTAACAAGTCATGAAAATGACATGACCCTCTTAAGATTTTAAACTACGTCCACACTGAAGGAAGCATTTGAGGAAATTTCTGTTGCTAATTGGATGCCATCTTTAACTGAAAGGAAACAAAATGTAAACGGCATGTAAAACAACATATTTATGTGAAGAAATGGAAGCAATAAGCAACAAATAAATTCCTCTGTTTCCTCCAGTGTGGATGTAGGCTACATGTAACTTTAGGATCTTGTTTAAAATAATAATAATAATAAAAATGCTTTATTCCGAGTAGGAAGAGGGATAGAATGGGTATTAGGTAACCACTGACAACTACCCTGGAGTAGTACAGTTTACAGCCTGTTTACAGAGAAAGCGAAACTTAAAATGTCAAATCTGTGTAATCCGCAATATTGATTGTCCTCATCAGCGAGTACATGTGTTAAAGTACATGTTTAAAAAATGCATTGAAATGTTGACATGCCAGGAAATTACGTACAATTTAGGCCTACTTAGCCAGCTATGGCTTTTGTGACGGAAAAGCTAAAAATACATTTAAAGGGTCCCCCAGAAATTTCCTTTCTTACTTTTCTGACTTTTCTAGATTTTAAAAAACATTCCCTGGCCAATGACAATGTTAAAAATTAAAAAAAAATTGACATATTTTGCCAAATCGACACAGAAAAATTGACATATAAAAATTTAAAAATTGGAAGGAAAAAAATCATGAAACAATTTTGAAAATTTGACAATTTTGTATTCGGAAAATGTTGAAAATTTGTCTTCGGAAAACGAGGAAAATTGGCAAATTTGTCCTCGGAAAATGTGAACAATTTTGCATTTGTACTCGGAAAGCCTTTATGGAGACTTTTACAAATTTGTACTCAGAAAAGCTGGAAAGTTGAAAATTTGTACTCGGAAAACGTGGGAAATTTTGCAATTTTGTTCTCGGAAAACGTGGAAAATTTTTCAATTTTGTACTAGGAAAATGGGCCCTGAGCTTACCATGTAGAAAGTAATAATTTTGGATCGCAACAGCATGACTATGTTGCATTTCCCTGACTTTTTCAAAATAAGCCATTCTTTTCTGACTTCCAGGTTTTCCAGGTCTGGGTGTAAACTGATTTAAAATTAAATTTATAATGCCGTAATTCTCTGCAGGATGTCACAAAATTTACATGTGTTTTATACAGATGTTGAAGTTTTAAAAGTAACAATTTATCTAATGTATGTAAATATTATCAAATTATATTGAATGCTACCCTTATAATATAATTCTATTTAACACATGCGTTAATTGACATGTTATCTCGATCATTTCTATATTGTATATTAAAAATGTTTGGTATCAGTTTTTCATATCTGGTTTTATCTTAGGATTTATCTGCGTACCGTGCGTATTTGCGTACTTTGACCACTAGCGCCAACCAGCGGGCAAATATTGGTAATGCATTTAAA
>JAQGBX010003868.1:0-16378 GCA_034698745.1 Megaphyllum sjaelandicum | reverse complement strand
TATTGGTCAGGGAAATTTTTTTTGAAACCTGGAAAAGTCAGGGAAGTTGAAAATGAAATTTCTGTGGGAACCCTGTTTGAGTAATTTGAGACAGTATTTTAATGCAAACTTTCAGAAACTTGCATCGGAAAGAATGAAAGAATAAACGAGGTTATTGATTTATTTTATTCGAATCGTAAAACGATTCGAATAAAAGCTGTTAAAAAAGCTGATAAATTTGAGTTTTTATATGAGAACTTTGAGAAATCTTTCTCGTACAAATATATGTTGAAAATTGTGTGAAGTTTCTACGAGAATTCTTCCGAATTTGAGAGAGAATTAACGTGAAATTGAAATTCTTAACAGTTACGAGAATTTGGTCGATAATCAAATTTCGTGAAAATTTTGATAAATATTTGGAAAAAGACGAAAAAGAGAGTGAAACTGGACATTTTGCGTCATTCAACCACAACTCGGGATAGTGCTGGTCATCCTATTGGTCGTTCATTAAACTATCGAATAGTACTGATCATCCTATTGATCATTCATTAAACTATCGAATAGTACTGGTCATCCTATTGATCATTCATTAAACTATCGAATAGTACTGGTCATCCTATTGGTCGTTCATTAAATTATCGTATAGTACTGGTCATCCTATTGATCATTCGGTAAACTATCGAATAGTACTGCATGGTCACATCCTATTGGTCATTCTTATCAATTTTCGTGAGAATTTTGATAAATATTTTGAAAAAGAGAGTAAAACTGGACATTTGGCTTCATTGAACAATCGAATAGTTGCCTACTGGTCATCCTATTGCAGGTCATTCAATATTTCTAAAAAGAGAGTAAAACTGGACATTTTGCGTCATTAAACTACAACTCGAGATAGTGCTGGTCATCTTATTGGTCATTCTTACCTGTAGGAGGAGTAGGAAGTGGCTGCGGGATAGGGATAGTTGGTGTTGATGACCCTGTTGGTGGACAAGGTGGCCGGAGCCGCGTCGGTCACTTCGTCCATTTTCTGAAAATGTTTTAAAATTGCTAAGTGAGCTGGTCTCTTAAAAATGTCTCGTAATTTGGTGAGTTGTATTTCTAAAATGAAAATAGGCGTTGTTGCTTTTATCAGTTTTTATCTGGAGCACATTTTTTGATTTATTTTTCAGTTTGGAGTTTTATAAGGTTGCTAAGATATTCTGATACGAACGCGATAACGTTACCGTTACTGCGTTCGGGTCAAGGTTTTCGGGTTAACGATATTTATATCCTCAGCAAGTTTTATGATAAAATATTTGTTTGATATTTTTATATTTTTTTACATGTTTTAATCACGAAAAAATACGAAAAAAATATAAAAAAATGTAAAAAAAACAAACCAAAAATACATTTAAAAATAAAACAACATTTAAAAAATATTTGTTTGATATTTTTATATTTTTGGAATATTTAATCAAATAGATCAAAACATGTAAAAAAATATAAAAATATGAAACAAATTTTTTTTTAATGTTTTATTTTTGAATTTATTTTTGGGTGTTTTTTTTACATTTTTTAATATATTTTTTTCGTATTTTTCCAATATTTTATATACTTTTATGTTTGTTTACATCATTGCATGCATTTTTTTAAATATTTGTATATATATATATATTTTTTAAACATGTTTTCAATTTTCAGAACATGTTTGAAAAATTTTCAAAGTTTTTTTTTAAATATTTCAATGTATATCTTTTTTAAAATATTTTTATATATTTTTTTTGAAACATGTTTTCAATTTTCAGAACATGTTTGAAAAATTTTCAATTTTTTTAAAAAAAATATTTCAATGTATATCTTTAAAATTATTTTATTGTTTATTTTTGAAATATTGTAATTCATTTTCATTTATTTTACAAAATATTTTAACAAATTTTAGAATATTTTCATTTATTTTATCGAATATTTTAAAAACATTAATTAGTCAAAAAAATTCGTCGAAAGGTGTGGAAATTTTTTGAATATTTATCAAATTAACAGAATGTTAATTAACTTACATTTTAACTTAAATTAAACTGAAAATGTGTTTATTTTTATTCCTAAATGATAAAAATTGAGTAGAACTGTGAATTTCTTTAATATTTTTTACAAAATCAACGGAAATTTTTTATTATTAAAAAAATCAACAGAATATACGAGTTCATTGACATTCCCAATCCTAATTTTTAGTATTTCTTGATCTCGTTATTTTTAGTATTACAAAAACAACGAGAAGGAAATTCATTACCAGGTATTCCTAAATGCTAAAATTTCATAGAAATTATTGATTTTGATCCGTTATTATTGAAACTATTTAGATTAATAAAAATATATTTAAATTCAACGAAAATATTGATCGAACATATAAATGAAAATGATTCGCTGATTTCGTTCCCATCAAAGTCGAATCATTCCAAGAATTCCCAAGCCCCCAAAAAATTCAACAGGAAATATAACGAAATCTTGTCTGCTCAGATGCCGGACAGATCTTAAGCAATCTCTGCGGGTTTTGGACATTGCATCCCGCCTGACGCCAAGAGGTGTTCGTGTCTCATGATCCGTAAGTTTCGAGAGATACTCTAGATTTAGTCCATTCTCGAATAGTGTTAAGACCTTCCAGAACGTTAAGAAGGTAGGCCTACTAGCATTCCGTGAAGTTCTGGAGCGGGATGTCTTGTCCGTTCCGGAGTTCGAGGTGCCTTCCGGCATCTCCGTCGAGGAGGTCGTGGTGCGCGTACTTCACGTACAAGTCGCTGTTCTGCCATCGGTACTTGAAGTTCTCGAAATCTTTCCGCAGGTAATCTCGTTGGTTGCTGCATTTCACCAGGTCCTCCAGCAGGCTGGTCTCTTGGCGGTTCACCATCTTGAAGCCCACGAAGGCTCCCAGAATGGCGAAGGCGGTGACTGAAAAGACAAAACAGGTTGTTCGGTTGATTGCTCGAGTTTTAGGAACGGATAGTCGGATGAATGTTCCTCAAGGTCTGACTAAATCTACGGAGGATCCGATCGACGAGCTCCTGGAGCTGCAGGACAGACGGTTTGAAGCGTTGTTGTCGAGGACCGTTATCTTCCGGCGCTGTCGATGCCCGTAGTCATTGCTTGACCAACTCTACGGGGACACCGGTATGTTTGCTTGGAATGTTGTCGTCGGAAGCACGTTGACGTTGTTGTCATTGCCTGCCCCAACTCTACGGAGAAACTGACCGACAAACTCCTGGAGCATTGGGACACGGTGCTTGGAATGCTGTCGATGATTTCTCATTTCACGGACGCCGGCATTCGATGAGAGGGAAATTTACGGAATAACCACGGTGCCAGGCGAGAATGTTAGTTACGTTTCAGATTGGACATGATTAAAGGGAACACTTACCCATAAGGAGAATGGCGATGAGGGCGATCAACCAACTTAAGAACCAAGAGAAGACCATCCCAAAGCAGAAGCCCACGACGCCTCCCAGGATGGCGGCCACTTTGATGATGAGCTTCCTGCGGCCTGCAAAGAACAACGACAGAGATCAACCGAAGGACATTCGGGTTCTCGAAGCATGGTAAGTGAGGATGCAACTTCTTGGATGGTTCTTTGGATGCAACTTCTACTGAGGGCTTAAGAGCAACGGTACGAGGACCCGTAGCGGGGGACAAGAACCGTGGGAAGGATGCACCACTTACCCGGTGAGATCAAGGTCTGTCTGACATTGGCGAACATTTCCCCAATCTTCTCGTCTCCCTTGGCGCTCTCCATCCTGGCTCCGTTGATGCTGGTCCTCAGCTTCTGGAAGTGCTCTCCGACGTCGTCGTTGGCATGCGCCAGCCCTCCGATGCGGTACATGATCTCCGCCGACTCGACGATGAAGCTCTCCACCCTGGAGAAGTGGGCCTCCTGGAAGCGCAGGCAGTCGCCCACGCTGACCGCCACCCGGCCCAACTTGTTGGCCTTCTTGCAGGCGCGGAAGTGCTCGTTGAAGACGGCGAAGACCAGCAAGGAGGCCACGTTGACCTGCACGTTGAGCAGCAGCAGGAAGAGGCCCAGGTTGGACACAAGACATCCCAGAGTGGACAGGTCGTGCCGCTGAGCGGCCAACATCACGAACTGGTTGAGGATGTCCACGATCTTCTCCGCGGCTTTCTTGGCGCCCTGCGCGATGCGCTCGTTGGCCATCGCCTCGTCCGTCTTGCGGCAGAACTCTTCGACTTTCTCCCGGTTCTCGTTGGCGAATCGCACCAGGTCCACGGCGTAGGACGAAAGATGCTCGTTGTCCTCGCTCACGGTCGTCGACCTGCCCAGCACGAAGTTCACTTTGTTCATCATCTTGGTAAAACTTCCGCGACTGTCGGCGATGGATCTTTCCGAAGAACGGTATGTATGGTTTCTGTCGAGATCTTCGGAATGCCCGCGAGTGAGTTTTCGGTGCTATCGCTGTCTTCGATGAAGGATCTTGCCGAAGAACTCTGATGAGATGTCCAATTTTTTGGTTCTCTTTCCAAATTGATAGACCTCGATGAAGAACCCGGAGGACGGATCTTTGCCGAAGAATAGCTCGACGTATCGGTTCGGGTGAGATGTCCAACGTTCCGGTGCTTACGTCCTCTCTTCAGTGACCAATCATGCCGAAGAACTGTCGTAGGGGATTCGAATGAAATGTTCAATGTTTTACGGAGCTTCTCGCTCTCTTCGATGACAAATCCTGCTGAAGAATGGTTTTATCAATGTCTGATATTGTATCTTTTTTACAGACCTTGCCGAAGAACTGTCCGTATCGGTTCCGATGAATGTCCAAAATGTATTTTCAAGAACTTGTCGTACTCGTCGAGGACATACCCTTCTGAAGAATGGTTTTATCAATGTCCACAAGTGAATCTTTTTACAGACCTTGCCGAAGAACTGTCCGTATCGGTTCCGAAGAATGTCCAAAATGTCTTTTCAAGAACTTGTCGCTCTCTTCAATGACAAATCCTGCCGAAGAACGGTTTTATCAATGTCCGATATTGTATCTTTTTACAGAACTTGCCGAAGAACTGTCCGTATCGGTTCCGATGAATGTCCAAAATGTCTTTTCAAGAACTTCTTGCTCCCTTCGATGACAGATCTTGCCGAAGAACGGTCGATGTCCCTTCTGTTCCAATGTGGCAAGTTTTACACACACACCTCGATCAGTTCCGAAGAATGGTTTCTGTCCTAATTGAAACTGTCGAAATGTTTCCGAGGGCGTTCCCGATTCGATTGTTTTTCCCTGATATCGTCCAACAATCTAATCTCTCCTTCCAAACATGTCCTTAAAATCTGTTTCGATAGAATGGTTTTTTGATGAATTCTTGATAAGCGTTTTATGGAACGTTATCATTCGTTCGTCAGTTATTTGGTTGTTTTCTTATCGGACCGTTCCCGTAATCTGAGGTTTGCTAATTGTCTCGTGTCATGCATTGTTACGACCGATGTTTGTTAATCACTGTTTAGTCTGTTTAGTTTTGGTTGAACGTTTTGTAATGACGTCATTTTCTGGAGTAGTTTTTGACGTCATTTTCTGGAGTTGTTTTTGACGTAATTTTCTGGAGTTGTTTTTGGGGTAATTTTCTATAGTTGTTTTTGGTCTCATTTTCTGGAGTTGTTTTTGACGTCATTTTCTGGAGTTGTTTTGGATCTCATTTTCTGGAGTTGTTTTGGATCTCATTTTCTGGAGTTGTTTTTGACGTCATTTTCTGGAGTTGTTGTTGAAGTCATTTTTATTCATCTTTTTTTTCCATGAAGGAGTTTTGACGTCATTTGGATATGTCATTCGACAGTTTTTGTCAAAATTGAATTCTGTGTTTTTATTTTGACGTCATTTCTGATGGTATTTTTGACAACGTTTTATTGGTTTTTTTTTTCATAAAATACGTTATGATGTAACTTTTCAATGGTCTCAATTTTTTGACGTCATATTTAAACAACTTTTCACAAATGCGTTTATTTTAACAAGCTGTCTTTTTTTTTTGTTTTTTGGCGTCATTTCAGCGGTTTTTTCTGACGTCATTTTGTATATTTTTGAAATTGTTATTTTCTGAAATTCGTGAATTGTAGTCATGAATTTCACATGCTCTTTTGACGTCATTTCAAATACGTGTTGGGCGACATTTGTAATGTTTTTTGACGTCATTTTGAATTTTTTTTTTTATTTTTCAAATGCGTTTCGACGTCACTTCCCGGGACAGTAATTATGATATTTTTTTAGTGTTTTCTCAGAACCATTTTGACGTAATTAATTATAAAGATAATTTTGTTTAAAAATTCTAATTGACATCTCGATGACGTCATTTTTGTTGGTATTTTTCCGCCATTTTGTATTTTTTCATATCTTTTTTCTTTATCTCTTATCTTTATAATCTTTATATATCTCTTATCTCTTATATTATCTTTATCTTTATCTTATTTTTATTTCGGTTTTACGCGATCTCGAGTTGACACGTAGCTGAAATTTGCTCCCCAATTTGGGCGTCTGAAATTTCGGCAACTGCGAAACTGCCGATCTGCGAGAAAAGGTAGGAATTTTGGGTCAATATGGTCAGTTTGGTCATTCGTGAAAGACGTCTGCGAGAAGGGGAGAGGTCAAGTACTGGACTCTGGGCAAGACGGAATTAAAAATTTGGAATTTTTCTTAATTAAAAATGGTTAATTTCAGTGAAATTTGACAGTTAATTACCTGATCCTGCGCAGGCCTCAAAAATGCTTTTCATCAGAGAAATAACCGGAAAATTTCAGAAAAATTCACGAAAATGTTGCTAAATTTTCCGCATTTTTAAAACGTTTTCAGCTCGTTGATGTGAAAATTTCAAAATGGCTGCCGAAGAATCGAGAGTCGATCTGAGGATGATCTCAAGATGCATGGAGACGTGTCTTCAAGACGACAAAATCCATCTGCCATCTTACATCGAATCTTATCAAGGATTGTACAGGTCAGCAGCATCAAAAGTGACACAACAGCTAACACCTGGAAAAGTCAGGGAACTATAGAAAATGACTGGAAAATTCAGGGAAGAATGACTTTTTTTTAAAAAAAAGTCAGGGAAATTCTACCTTCTTGGGGCCCATTTGGAAACATTTTTACATTTTTCTGAGGCAAATTTGCAAAATTCTCCACGTTTTCCGAGAAATAAATTGCAAAATTCTTTTCGTTTTTCGAGGACAAAATTGCAAAATTGTTTTCGTTTTCCGAGGACAAATTTGCAAAATTCTCCACGTTTTCCGAGGACAAATTTGCAAAATTTTCCACGTTTTCCGAGGGCAAATTTGTAAAATTTTCCACGTTTTCCGAGTACAAGTTTGCAAAATTTTCCACGTTTTCCGAGGACAAATTTGCAAAATTTTCCACGTTTTCCGAGTACAAGTTTGCAAAATGTTCCACGTTTTCCGTGTACAAATTTTAAAAATTCTCATGAGTTTTCCGAGTACAAATTTTCCACCTTTTCCGAGTATAAATTTGCGAAATTTTCCACCTTTTATGAGTTCAAATTTCCAAAAATTTCCACGTTTTCCGAGTGCAAAATTACATAATTTTCCACGTTTTCCGAGTACAAGTTTGCAAAATGTTCCACCGTTTTCCGTGTACAAATTTTAAAAATCCTCATGGGTTTTCCCAGTTCAAATTTTCCACATTTTCCTATAGGACAAAATTGCACAATTTCCCACATTTTTTCAGAGCACAAATTTTCAATATTTTCAGAATTGAAAATGTACCCCATTTAAAAAAACTTCCACAAATTTCCACGTAAATTTTCAAAATTGTTGTTATTTAATTTATAAGAAAAGTATATTTTCCAGTGTCAAAGTTGAAAAATGCCAATTTTTCACGTTGTTATTGGTCAGGGAAATTTTTTTTGAAATCTGGAAAAATCAGGGAAGTTGAAAATGAAATTTCTGGGGTAGCCCTTAACATTGACCCCTACCATATGGCATTTAATTGCTGACTGTAGGGTACTGAGTTGAATTGAATTGAATCTTTGACCGTTTCATCTTCCTTCCTTCCGCAGGTTCTTCTGCCGATTGGGCACCGTCTTCAGCTTCGTGGGTTCCGAGATCAGCCAAAAGCTGGCCATCCTGGAGAAGTACCTGCAGTGCGACCAGATCGGCCATCACTACTTGACCGTGGAATCCATGCTGGCCTTCGAGAAGCAGTCGGATCGGCTGCGCTCCGGCAAAGAGCCCTCCGGAGCGAGGACCTTGCTTCGGCTGCACCGTGCTTTGGAGTTCATCGTCATGCTCCTGGAGAAGTTCGAGTCCCTGGAGGACGAGGACAACACCGGACCTTCGGCCAAAGCCGCTTACAAGGAAAGCCTGGGCAAGTATCACGCCTGGGCCGTCCAGAAGGGCGCCTTGGCCACCATGTACTTCCTGCCGGATCTGCGAGGACTGGTCAAGAAGACCACCGTCCACACCACGGACGACTTCAAGCGCATCTCCGAACAGCTGGTGCGGTCCGGACGAAGGATGTTCGACGCCACCCAGGACATCTACCGGAGGTACGAGTGCTTGGACCTGCCTTGACCGCTGGCTCTCGCCCACTGGTCCGAAGATGAGGACATTGACCGGTCGAATCGCGTATTTATATTACGGGGGTCATCTGAGGGCCGCCGGTGACCGAGTTCGCGTCCGCAACTTTGCTCGAAAATTTAATTCTGGTGAAATTATGCAAAATTCCAGCAATTTATGAGGGTCAATTTTGCAAATTTCTACTCGCTTAGCGTTTCGATTATATAGCTCAATATACACGTATAGCTCAATTCGCAACATTTTCCAAATTGTCCGAGGTCGATTTTGAAAACTTTTTGTTTTGGTCCATTTTGATAAAATTTCGAGTTATTTCTTTGCCCGTTTTACGAGATTTACCAAGAGTCTTCTTAAGGGGTAAATTTTAAGAAATTTTTCAGATTTTCTTTGGACCATTTTGCAACATTTTTTTCAATTTATCCGATTTTTTCAAAAATTTCCTAGGTCAATTTTGCAAAATTTTATTGTTTTTTTTGGGTCCATTTAACGAAATGTTTCTAGATCGAGTTTACGATATTTTTTAAAACTTTTCGTTTCGTAAATCAATTTTTTTACGAAATTTTTCAACGAATTTTCCAAAGTCAATTTTAGGAAGTTTTGCAGATTTTCTTTGGACCGTTTTGCAACATTTTACTCAATTTACGAGATTATTAAAAAATTTCCCTAGATCAATTTTACGAAATTTTGCAGATTTTCCTAGGTCAATTTTGCTAAATTTGACTATTTTTTGGTCCATTTTACGAAATGTTCCTAGATCGAGTTTACGATATTTTTTAAAACTTTTCTTTTCATAAATCAATTAAACGAAATTCTTCATCAACGAATTATCCTAAGTCAATTTTTAGGAAAAGTTTGCGTTTTTTCCCCCTTTATAAAATGGCCCTAACAATTTTAATCGAGATTACCTGCTTTAAACCCGAAACTTGTCGCAATTTGATCGGATTTTCTGTCAATTATTTATTATAAATTTAAGTTGTAAAATTATTAAAATTATTATGAATTTAAGCATTTTATAATAAAATGTTGCCAATGTATGTAGCCAACGCGAGACATTCGTAGTATATTTAACGTTAACCTAAAACTAGTCGTCGTATTGATCCGGCCGTCACATCGGAGTCCATTCCGAAACCTCTCTCTGATCAATCACGGTACGGATTTTGGCTACCATAGCAACGCCCACTACAAACAAACGTAAGAAATAACGTTCGATTTTTAAGTACAAAAATTCAGTGTCTTTATCAGTGTGAGATCAGTGACTTGGAGATCAGTGTCTTCATCAAAAATGTCCGGCATGAGAAAGCGTCGCGGAAGCTCGACCGCCGCCCAGGCGGACCCAACGTCGACCGCTGTCCAGGAAGATCCATCGTTGCCCTACGGAGGAAGAGTGGTTTTGGCCAAGAGGAAGAAAGCTGAAAGTTGGACGTCCATCGTTCTACAAGTAAGTTCGCGCCACGGACCATCTCGATGTTACTTACCGAAGATTCCCATCATCTACTCCGATTCTCGCAGCTGCCTCGAGAGTCTTAGGTCGCTAGCAGCCTCCTTGCACCCTGCTCACAGGGTCGCCCTCTCTTTGCTGAGGCGACTCGTGGCCGCCGGATTTGCTGTGAGGTTCTGCTGGGTGCCCGGCCACTGCGGAATTGCCGGCAATGAGGCAGCTGACCGTGCTGCCTCACGGGCGTTGCTCACTGCCCCCCGGAACTTGTCTGTCCCCTACATGGACCTTTTGCCTGCCGTTTGCTCTTTGCTCCATCGGGCGTGGGGTGATCAGTGGGCCACTGAGCCCCTCAACAAGCTTTTTCGCATCTGGCCGACTGTTCATCCCATGCCCCATGTTGCTGGGCGGCCACGCCGGGAGGCTGTCGTGCTGTCCAGACTTCGAGTGGGGCACACCCGCCTCACCCACAGCTATTTGCTGTTGGGTGAACCTCCGCCCCAGTGCCCTCTCTGTCACGTGCTCTTGACGGTCCGACACCTCTTGCTGGTTTGCCCCCGCTATGCTGCTGCCCGTCTGCAGGCATTTGGTCCCTGCCTCCCTGCCGGTCAACCCCCTACACTGTCCCTTGTGCTCGGTAGAGGTGGTCTCGTGCCCCTGTAAAACCTGTGTTCCTTTGTGCGTCAGTGAACCAACCAACCTATAAATTTGTATTTTGAAAATGTTGCAAATTTGTACGTATCTGTGTTAGAAATACCTGCCCATTTGTATTATGAAAAGTTGGACAATTTTACACATTTGCACTCGGATAGCATGAAAAATTTTGCAAGTTTGACTTCGGAAACTGTTGAAAATTAGTACTCAGCAAGCGTGAAATTTTTGGCAAATTTGTACTCTTCAAACGTGATGTAAACGTGGATTTTCCAAACGTGTCCTCGGTTAATTTGTGAAATTTGTCGTCAGAAACTGTTCACAATGTTAAATTTGCCCACTAAAAGTTTTCAAACTTTGTAAAATTTCTAAAGGTAAAATTTTGTAAAGTTTAAAAATGGGTTTAGACCTAACCACACCTAAGCATAAATTAAAATTGTGACAACAATAAAACGTCGAATTTTACTGTCTTTTTAAAAAGAGGTCATTCTTTCCTGACTTTTCCGGGCATTTTCCAGTTCCCTGATTATGACCTTGTGTTAACTATTTTGCAAATTTGTATTAAGACAATATTTTTTAATGGGCACTAAGCTAAGTACATGCAAACACTAATTTTAAATTGCGGCAACATTAATACGTTGAATTCTCCTGATTTTTTTAAAATGAGTTATTCTTGCCTGACTTTTTTGGGTTTTCCTGGTCTGTGGGAACCCTTTATAAAGCTGAAGACAGAGTGGACCTATTTTCAGTCGCTCAACACAAGAAAAACCCTAGCGCCACCCAGCGGGCCACCTAGAAGGCATGCATTTTCAATGCGGTCGTCCGAGGTGACAGCTGAGCCGAGCCTGGCTTAACGCTGACAGGTTTGTAAAAACGCTCGCCGCGTTCCTATTTGCAAAATGCGAAGCAGGCTGTAAAGACACATAGTGGCACACAGATCACTGTTGGTCAAAAGTAAACCCACGCAAGAAAGGGATGCTAGAGAGAGCGCGTTGCGATTGTATATAAATTCAGAGAGCCATACTGTATATTGGAAGGGGAGATTTCTAGCAGTCAAATAGGTAAGCCTAAATATGAGGGTGGCCACAGGTCAGGGAAAATAAGTGACCAGGGAATTCATGGAAATGTCAGGGAAATATTCCGAAATGAAAGCAAAATGCTATCCATGCACTGTCTGCTAGAACCTCCACCACCAATCCTGGTGAGTTAGACGTGTAATAAAATCGTACGTGTTTGCCAAGCTTCTCATTGCAATCGTTATTTGATATTTCATTATGACAAGAGGTTTAATGCATTCACGGATAGGTTTTGGTCAGGGAATGTTGGTGTTTACTCGGGGAAATTAAAAATGAAACCTTTGTTGCCACCCTGAATATGCATACATATAGTAAACATGCACTGCACTAGGGGCTTCTTAATTTGTGTTTGTCTTCGAAAATGTATGTGTGCCAGTCTACTATAAGTCGAGGTATATTTCGTGATGTTTGCCACTCCCATTCCGAGAGGTTTAAGTTGCAACATAAAACATACCTTTAGAACTCTGTTGAATCAAACTCGAAAAATCGGCTGGACAGGCACTGTGGTCATCCCATCGAATTTATCCTTTAGGATGTTGCAGAATTCGACTAACGTCGTTAATAGAGTACTTACAGTTCTTTAAAGGAGAAGTCAGAATTCTACCAATTCGTTTCCAAACACGCGTAATTTGATGATCCAAAAGTTAATCGATTAGCATGATGATCCATCAACATCCGCATGGATAAACTGCATCCATCGGAAATTGAGTTCTCTGTGCACAGGGAATTAGATTCCCAAAATAAAGGCGTTGATAGTTCTCACGTTGTTTGGAATCCCAGGCCAGGAATTTTAAAGTTCCAAATCTGAGGCCTCTCAGATTTATGATCAAGCTTTCTGCTCCTAAATTTCACTTCTATCACAGAAGTCAAGATGATCCGTAGAAGGAGAATTTAAATAACTTTACATCACTAACTTTGAATTATCTTTGAACAGTTTATTTTTACAAGTTAAAAAAATTTACAAAATAACTGGAAATTTGTTTTACGAACAATATCCTAGGAGACACGCTGTGGCAGCTCACTAGGACTCAGAACAGAAAGTTAAGATGGTGGTCAAGGAGTGCAGAACAGTCTTGTTCCTTGCCTTCCCTGATGTCACAACCAGTTTTCAAAATTGCTAAGTCACTCAGTTCTTACAGCTATGGCGCTTCTTTGGAAAAGGCGCCATTACTACAAATTCAAATATAAGTCGTCACGCTGCATGTGCAGAGGCGGCTGATGGCTTACCATTTTCGACGAAAATACAAGCGCCAAAATTGTGCCAATTTGTAAATAATTAAGAAACCTACTAATAAATTTACTTTTAAAGGATTCCTGGAAATACATTTTAGTTTAGATGGACGTAACTTTTTTACCCAAAACCATGGCTTCAACACGCCATGTGTCGTCCATCAGAGTGTAAGGCGCCAGCCTCTGCTCAAATCCCCTGAACTCGAAATAACGATCAGAAAAGAAAACATACGACAATTCGTCAACATAATCGAGAAGGTGAAAGCATGGCAAACATGTCTGGTCGAACATTCGACCAGAAAACAATACATGCAACATGTTAAAAGTCCCAAAAACAAATCACGCTTTTCTGGTGATTTGAAATGTTGTCAGGCGCTCTTATGGCGGGCTGACAACTAAGTTTTATGTTGGAAAACCTGGGTATCGAGAGTAATAATTCATCAAATAGTTTTGTAACTTATTGGAATTATAAAGCAATTAAAAATGCGCTAGTTCTGATAGCATCAGAACAGCGCTGTAAAAAATTACATTGAACCCATAACCACAGTAAAATTGATTGATAGTGAACGGAGAAAATAGCGCACAAAATAGTTAATTGTAGATTCTCACAAAAATCACAAATGAATTCAACACACTCTGTAAGCATCTAAACTGACAATTTATCATAATTGTTGTAATCAATACTTTCAGTTTATAGAATTTTGTGTATTGTTATCATTGCTCTTTTTCAGTTTCTGTGACAATGAAAGGCGTTATTGACTGTGACCAGTTGATTTCCCTAGTGCACGTAAACCGTGCCATATGGGATAAGCATTGCCAACAACACGCCAATAGACCATGTGGATCAATGTTGGCAGAGGATCAGTAATGAGATGAACGTCATAGATATGGTTACAAACACTCGTTTTATTTTACCATCTCGAAAATGAAGCGTCCGCGTTCTGGGGATGCTGCCGGTAGAGAATATACCAGCAAGGGGCAATATCTGAACCAGTTGAGTTTCCTGCGTGATGTAGTCCAATGTATTCCGAGTTCAGGAAATGTACGACTTTCAGCACCAGAAGCCCAAGAAACCACTTCATGTAGTGTGCCTGAAGAATTGGAGGACGATCGCGATGATGATTTCACCGATTTCCTTAATATGCAGATTGAAGACGGATGTTCACCTGCTGAAGACTTGGTTATAGGCTTTGATAAAACCCCCAGGTCAGGAAATTGTAGAACGGAGAGCATGAGTCCAACGACATCGTGCACAACTATTGCGTTTAACAAGCCACTGGAGCGGAACCGAAAGCAACAGAAGACGGACCACATATCAGCTAGAATGTTTAACCTAGAATGCAGAAAGGTGGAAATGATAGAGAAGAAACAGTCGGCTAATGCTCAGAATCCGAATGAACTATGTCAGATCTCTGGTTCCACACATTGACAGAATCCCCCCTGAAAATATGGAGTTTCACAAGCGGATTGAAGACATTATCCAGGAGTTGGCATATAGAAAGTCATGCCTGGTAATAGCACCACAATCACCGGCCTCAACTGTTGTCATGTACGAATGAAGATGAGTGATTTTTTTGTTTTATTTACAATTGTGTTTCGTGATGTAACTGTCTGGAAGTTCTGACAGTACTTCAAGCATACATTTCCTTACTTTCGTTTGATTGCTCGGAACATGCTGTCACCACTTATTTAATTTATCAAGAAATGGTGGGTCAGGTCGTTAATCCATGTTTCTGATTTCATTTTCCAGCTACCTAACTTTTGTTATATATACTAATTTGTGAGAAGTGTTCTTGCCAAACATTTTCGTGTCTTACACGATGTTCATATGTCAATTTCATTGCTTAACATTCGTTGCTCAGTTTGTTTTCCATGATTTCATCTCTTTCATAGATCTCCATAAAAGGATTTATTGCATTTTTTGTTTATAGTTTGTTTTAAACTGGTTTCTGGTGTAGAACCATGCGATAATAAATACCTTATTTGCACTGGATACCACTTTGCTTTTCTTTTTTATACATTATTAGTAATATTTACGAAGCATTACTAGCACGAAATTTTTATTTCATCTCTAGAGACGTTTGCATAACATTGTGTCAAATGGCCTAAACTATACTGAACGGATATCTCCAAGTAATCCAAACATATAATTGCTTAATGAACAGTTTTTGCTACCCCATTACTTGAAAATGAGGGCTGTATCATTTGTGGGAATTATTAAAGGTTACTGAAGAACGTAACCTCTATGTTGAAGAAATGTACATAATCAAAACTGTGTGATCTCATGGTAATTAGTTTATTATTGCCAGTATAAATTACACATTGTAAATCAAAGGATTGTCTGCAAAGTACGTTTTAAATGTCCCGGACACCTTTAGCATCATTAACAGGTCTTGCAGTGCTTCTTCTAAGATGTCCTATAACAGAAACTATGTGTGTTTCTGTTAGACAGTGATGCATACCTTCTTTATCTATGATGGTGTTGTGAAGTACACAAATGCACTTCACAATAGTTTCTGCTTAATCAACATCGGTTTCAATGCTCTCCACTTCGAGTATATGATTCCGAAGGCACACAATTGATTTTCTCATCCTGGATAACCGTTTATTGAAGATTTCCTCATCAAAAGCTATGTCACCCCTAGGATATGGTTTCAGGAGACAAGAAAGTAGAGGGTAGGCCTCATCACCAACAAACACAAATGAAGCTTTCACATTTGTCCCTGGTAAAAAGGTTGGTTCTGGAATTCCAAAGCGTTTTCTTGTATCAATGATACAATTCCGATTCTTGAAATGTTCCACCATCTTTTTGTTTGCCGTATCCACCAACATCGACAGTTGTCACAGATCCCATGCATGTTACCTCTCACTTCCGTAGTGGGCGGGTAACAATGGTTTATGCAAACAACCATAACCTTAAGGTTAGTAACACATTAATTTGGTCTAAAAACATTTCCTCTATCATATTTAGATTATCACCTAAAGTCAAGCTATATAAAATTGAAGTTGTAAGAAATACATAATAAATAAGTTTAGAAGTTGTGGTATAGTGTTATATTAGAATCTTATACTGTAATTAAAGCCATACTTATAGACTATATAACCCATCAAATCAACTTTTTCATCAAAGTGCGCATTAATGTTTTATTTGTTTTTCAGAATAACTGCAAATTTCTCACAACTAAATTTGACATATTGGCAGAGAATTTAAAAAAGACAAGGCATTTAACTATGCCAGATCATGTTTTAAAAGAAATTAAAGTAAAATTAGAGAATTTTCTCAACACAGAGCAAAGATGGGCCAAATCAGGGAGACATTGAGAACAATTCCTGAAAGCTATTTCATCATGGCTTCAAAAAAAAGCTTTTATTTTTAATTACTTTGATCACAGATCAACCAAGTATTTTACAAAGACTACAAAAGCCCTTTGATACCTCTGGTCCTCAAGTTAAAAAACGGAAGGTCAC
>JAQGBX010003867.1:0-16380 GCA_034698745.1 Megaphyllum sjaelandicum | reverse complement strand
AATCGGTGGGATTCGAACCCGTAAAATACAGAATAGAAATAAATGAACGGGGTTCCCACTCCCGGGAGAGTGGACTCGTTCATACGGGCTTCAAGCCCGCACGCTCGGGCATAAGGGATCGTCGGACACGAACCCCTACAAAGGTGTCCCACTGAAGGGAGCTTAAC
This sequence comes from Megaphyllum sjaelandicum, assembly GCA_034698745.1. Classification (NCBI taxonomy): domain Eukaryota; kingdom Metazoa; phylum Arthropoda; class Diplopoda; order Julida; family Julidae; genus Megaphyllum; species Megaphyllum sjaelandicum. Next base: position 16,213 of record JAQGBX010003867.1, on the reverse strand, counting down.
GCCTTAACGTTCGGAACCACCCGAGCTGGGCAGAATTATTACGGCAAATCCACGTATTTATATCTGGAGAAACCAGAATTTAAAAAAAAAAGATGATCTTAACCAGAGGTCGTGCCTCCTCAAAGACGTCCCCATCACAGGGAGTTAACGCGTTAACGTTCACGACAACCCGAGCTGGGCAGAATTACCGAGGCATATCTAGACATTTATATCTGGAGAAACAAAAGAAAATAATAATGATCGCGTAACCGATGTTAGGCGAAATTATAATTTCGGCCAATTCCGTCCGTTTTGTGACGATTACTACGGCACATACTGTACGATCTTTTCAGTTGTGAAAACAAATTGCCGAAACAACGGAACGAGTGTAAGGGGATGCAAAATGGGTTACACGTTTGAAAAATGATTTCTTCGATGGCTCCAAGATGACCGGCACAGAGACACTTCCCTATACTTCGAGTGCGTTTTTCGACGCCTTTTTTTTGGTCAGAAATCCTTTCCCGAACCATAGGGTTTGTTCAAAAATAGGTCCGAAATAAGAGTTACTCTAAATGGCTAAATTTCGGGCTCCTTCTATAGACAGCTGGAAGGGTAAACCGGACGCTTCGGATGAAACCAGTTTTTACAACCAATTCAGAAACGTATTCGAAAACAAATGTTTCAAAAAAATGTGGTCAAAAATGTTACTTCTATCCTTAACTTCATCAAGCCAGCGACCAAAAACGCGAGAGCTGCAAACATTTAAGTTTATTTGCATTAAAAAAGAAGACAAACGACAAAAGCAACTTTTTTAAAAATAAAATTCGGAAATTCAAAAAAAAATTGTTTGCTTGTGAAAATTGATATTTTTTGTTAAGAAAAATCGATTTCTGGGGGGGAAAAGTCGATTTTGTTCGTGAAAAATTGATTTTTTTGTTGGTAGAAATTGATTTTTATAAGGGGAACACTCAATTTGTGGAGACATCGAATTTTTTGTAAGGAAAATCGCCTTTTTTTAGGAGAAAATCGAATTTTTTAGGGAAAATCCAGTTTTTTGTGGAGGAAAACGATTTTTTTAAGAGAAACCATAGGTTTTTATATGGGAAAAACTTAATTTATGGGGAAATCGATTTTTTTTGTTAGTTATTTATTGTTTTTTTTTTTTGGTGAAATGACGTTTTTTCGGTAAAATGGTGGTTTTATTGGGAAAATGACGTCTTTTCTTAGTGGTAAAATGACGTTTTTTGTAAGATGAATTTTTTTTGGTGAAATGATAGTATTTATTCATCCAAAGTTCTGTCATCATCACTGCTTTCTCAGCATCTTTAATACAAACAATAATAACTTTTCACAAATGTCGAGTTTTAGCACCAGCGTACAGCCACGGCGACAAGTTTTCTACCATCCTAATGAAGGATGGCTCACAAGTTGCCAGCGCCATCGTGCGCTAATACTATAGCCGATTGTTGGAAAAAAGCTCCAAGAGAAAATTGTTTAAATCATTTCATTAGGAAATGGCGACGCGATTTCAAATGCAATGTTTCATAGCAAGATCCTGATCCAGAACAGTCATTGTATGTACAGTTTAATTGTATCCATACAAGAACAACTTGTTCAGTTTGCATTCAATGAGTGCGCCTCTGTTTTTCTCGGTTACATCAGCATCTTCAAGTGGCAGGCAGGGAACATTTAGAAGAAAAGAGGCGAGATTCCAATTGATCACTATCAAAAAAAAGATAAAATATTTGTACTGACCAACGGGAATCTCGCCTCTCACTCTCGCTCTATACATCCATCATCTTCGAATCACAGACCGCCTTCTTCCATTAACTTATGCATATCATACACAATTTTTTCTAAAGAGTCCCTGTAATCGCCATCTTTTTTGAAAATTTCGTCCAAATGAGCCGGGTTGCCGAAAAAGTTGAACACAAATTCAATCCTCGCGACAGATTTTTCCGTTAAATGGCGTCCCACTAGTTGTTTGAGCATGGCGCTACATTCGTTCAAGGATTGCATCAAGAAGTTTCTGTCGTAGGAGAAGTCCACTTCACAAAAACTTATGATGGTCATTGCCACGGAATGAAATTTTTTCTTGAACCTCTCCGCTAGCAACAATTCCTCGCGATTGAATTGGTCATTCCGATAGAGTATTCCAATTTTGATGACAATTTTGATGATATTTTTGATGATTTTATCAGCTTCTTTTTTGTGGCCGGATAGATTCCTGGCTAATCGATGGAGATTGTCCAGAAGCTGAGACGTCGTGTCGTCGATGAAGGCTTTCACCACACTCTTATTAGCCATTCTGCTTAAAAGTTTCTTCTGAGCTCGCAGTCCAATATCTTGGGATTTGAAATTTGAGTCGGCCACTAGGAATGTAAGAGAACAATTAATGACGCAATCAACTTAACAAAATGGCAGCGAGTGAAACAACAAAAACGATCAACTTAAGAATATATTAGCCTAGAGTATACACATTTACACGAGTTTTATGTTTATAAGTTTAGATGAAGATAATGAGCCCGTACGCGAGAAAACTGTTTCTTGCAAATTTTTGATTTTTACAAGTCCATATTGTACCGGTATGTCGGCGAAAAACGCAAATTAAGTCCTGGAAATTCTTTACGGCAATTAAAACGTAATTGCCCGGACTCAGAAAAATGTTCCGCGACGTTAAGTTGGCCGTACACGAGGAAAGTTATAGCCTACCTGGAAATACGGCATGTTTTAAAAAGTTCTGTTTTTTTAGAATGTGAATTACGAGAAATGAAATGTTGTAATTTGTCGATTATAAAAAACATAAATGAAGTCTAATTATTTACAGTTTGAAATTTTCCTTTTTAAAACGCCATGGTTAAAAAAAATGCTCAGAAATATGCGTTTGACTTTTCGGACACGCCTAAAATTGTCAAGTTTAAATGATACGACTTTCCTCGTTTATGACCGGCTTTATGACTAACCCTTTCCACAGCGATGTTGACAAGTTAAATTTCTGACATTCCCTGTATTTTAATTTTTATTCTTGATCAAACGATTTAAGATAGATTTATAAATCACACATCATGTGTGCCATGGAAAACATACACAGTATGAAAACATCATTTGCATATTACTTATTAGGAATCCAATATTTTCGATTTTTCGGCAGAATTGCAAACGTAGGAACTATACTGTCGATTTCTTTAAATGGTATAAAATTTGGCCACGCTGTCTTTTAAAACAGGCGTATAAAAACTGGAAACTTATTCTTCAAACATGGTAAAACCAAATATTTGCGGATTAAGCAAGATATCGCTTATCTCGCGACGTAACTCGGTTGATCTTCTGACCCTTTCCACGTTTCGTAGTCAAATAAGGAAGGCGTAGAGGCCATTCAAAAAAGACGTCCGAAAAATGTGCCCAAAATTGTATTCCCACCATCTGTCCGCATCGTGTCCAGACAATCAGGACACTTGCCACCCGGCCCACCCTCATTCGGACGTCCGAAACTTACATAAAATTGTATCGGGATAATTTTGAAAGTTTTTCAAATTTTTACTCGGAAATCGTAAATGTTGAATAGTGAAAAGCTTGAGAATTTTGAAAATTTCTCCTCGGAAACTTGACAATTTTACAACTACCGTATGTATACTCGAAAACAGTTGAAAATGTTGCAGATTTGTCCTCGGGAAAACTTGGACATCTCAAAGTTGCTTAAAATCACTCGTAAGTGTGAAAAATATCAAAAACAAAATTATCCCGGTGAATATCTATTTTGCTAAAACATGAAAGCTAATACCAGCATCCGTTTCCACGTAAAAATAAACTGCAGCTACGGATAAACAGGTCCAAGATGACTTTCCTAGCATTCAGGCCAGGGTTAAATTTATCAGCCGTATACCATTAACACGTATACATGCGTATACGTACGCATCATACCACCAACCATAAAGAGTGTGAAAACAATACAGGAAGTTGACCATCGAGGTGGAATGTTGGGTCTCGCCTCGCTTTATTAAAATTTCGACGCTGTTTCGCCATAGGCAAGTTTACATCGACGACGTCTCAAATATAAACACAAACCGAGCATAAATCCGAACGACGATGGAAGATTAGAAACCCGGAAGGAAACAACGGGCAGGCCGTTTTGGTGAGAAAATAGGATGTCACGTGTGAAAAGTGATACGAAAGCGGATACGAAAAATGCCAGCTCAAATAATGCTTAGTGAGCTTAGCCCGAGATAAAACAGATTAGCACCACGAGTCATTTTCTTTTTAAAAAGTGTTTGGCAGAAACGTTCAATACGTTAACACCTGACAACTAAGCTGAACAAACGGAAACGGCTCCAATGTTGTTCGTCATCTATTGTTACGCCGTGGAACAAGTGTTGCTGCAGTGGCACGTACCATACACGTTGCATACTCTAACAGATGGTCGCTTTGATAATACACCCTGCAACGCGACCTATTGCATCGCGTGGCGCACGATTTCTATATTAAATGTAAGTTATTCAACTATGGTATAGTTTACATGTACGTAGATTATGCAAGATTTATCTGTCCATTAATGCACGCAGCAGACAAACAGCAGCACTGACATTAATTAAGACGGGTACACATATATTTATATACATGTATATGCACCGAGCAAACTTAAAACTGAAACCATACTGTGCTGAAACTTGCTTTCCGAAACTGGAATGTACGTGGAAGGAAACCGGTTTTTTTCGAATTGGGAGTTTGCAGTTTATTATATTCCGTTTTTTGGTCGAATACGAATATCGGAGATACATGTAATCAACTGAATCTCCAGTTTCGGAACCCTATGGTTTCCTTAAACAGTTTGCTTAGTATACCCGCTTTTAATATTAACAGAGTGCCCACAAAATTTCCGTTTTCAATTTCCCTGTCTCAAATCCAACATTCCCTTAACCAAAACTTACTCGTTACTGTAATGCATATAAATTTTTTTGTCATAATGAAAAATAAAATAACAATTGCAATGAGAAGCTTGGCAAAACACCAGATTTTGTTACGAGTCTAGCTGAAGAGGATCGGGGATGGAGCTGCTAGCAGATTGAGTGCATGGATAGCATTTTGCTTTTATTTGAAAAAAATTCCCTGACCACATAAGAATCCAAGAATGCTCCGTCGATCGCCTAGCTACCTGAGATTTAGTGGTACATGGGGTCGAGACGACAATAAATTCTATCTGGGATGAATTACAGAATAAATTCACTTTTGGATGCTGAGAGTGAAATGGGTGTGATCCACACTGTTCAATCAAGCCATCGTGCGACTTCACAGTGAGTATCGATCTTCAGCCATCGGTGAGTGTGCCGTACTCGTACTGCGAGGTCTTCGACCACTTATGACTATTAGCTTTTGTAAAACTCGAGACAGGCGTGACAAACGGTGCAACAGGTCGACGCTTATACGCACACCCATGCCCACTACACTGACTGTACCACGGTGGACTGTACCAGCTTTCAAAGCAGGTCGAAGACTTATCATTCAGGTGAATTCCTAAGGTCTGAGAACAAAAGCATGCCCTCGCACATGGCGATCGAGCTTCAAAAATGCAATGCGGGTCATATACAAAGAGAGTCCCATAAACATGATAGGTCGAATTAGGGTTGTGCGAAGGTAACCCCCTTCCGTCTGTTCTAAACGTATAGGCCTATCCGCAAAGTCAATGTTGCAATAACTTATCTCGCTAGCGCTTCAAAAGAAGTTGTCATTCACGAGCCAGAACTTTAATGTCATCATGCACGTACGGGCGTTTTCGATTATGTCAACTTCGAAGTCAGTCACGGTCATTGTTGCACCTTCGTGCACCCACTTTTCAAACTTAATTGCACCATACGTTAAAAACCACTTTTTGCAGATGCAAGTCCGCAGGGCCAGTCGATTAATTAGCCATTTAAACGAGTGTATCACACTCGTAAGTTGATGTTAGACAAAATATTAATGAATTCAAGGAAAGAACGTGAAGCAACGTACAAGTTGACGGCCCAACGGCCAGGTGCAAAAACAACAATAACAGCTACATATAGCCGAGAGAGGGATATCGACTCCATTAAAATGCGGTTAAAGTTCGGGTACTTACTCGAACAATGAAAGTATTTTCCTCGCGTATTCCTTCGAAACAACTTTCCGCACAGTTGATAACGACAACAACAACAACGAAAACCGGAGCGACAAACTTTCCCAGCAACTTTCACTTCACCCTATCACCACTGCGAAAAATGGAACACCGGCTTTAGCGCCGTCGTGTCCTGTGGCGCCACCTGCCGCCTCAAGCATCAAACATATTGCTCAACCCGCTTCGAGGGATCGAGTGAGGTTAGCGTTCTCGTCTCACATTCGGTAGACCCGGGTTCGATTCCCGGGTCGGCTATCCTCGATTGTGGCTTTTCATGGTTTCTCACAATCTTTCCAGGGCGAATGCCGGGATAGGTCCATATTAAATCGGCCATGACCGTCTTCATATCCCATCAACTGTAGTCTGTAGACAATTTTAGAGATCTGTACTCGGAAACAGTTGAAAATGTTGAAGATTTGTGCTTGGGAAAATGTTGCTAATTTGTCCTCGAAAAAACTTGGACATTTTTAGCAAATTTGGTCTCTAGAAAACATGAAAAAAAATTTGGGAAAAGGTTGCCAAGTTGTCCTCGAGAAAACTTGGACATTTTTAGCAAATTTGGTCTCTAGAAAACGTGGAAAAAATCTGTAAAAATACCCTGGGAAAAAGTTGAAAATTTTGCGAGTTATATGTACTTGTACATGTATAATGCTCGAGAAAAATGAAAATTTTGCAAATTTGTAGGCCTTAGACTGGGAAAATTTGAAAGTTTGCAAATGGACCCTGAGCTTTTAAGTTCTCTGACTTTTCCAGGTTTTCCAGGACTGGAGGAGGTACCCCGTCTACTGACTTATGCACTTTATAACACATCATCTACGCGATATTGCGCTCAATGTCCCTTTTACTTTGGCAACTGATTTCCTTTTTTTATCGAGTGGACGTCCGATAAGGTCATACCCCCATCCCTCCCCTGTCCAAATTGTATCCGTAACTTAACATATCCCCACCATCTACATGTACATGAGGACGTTTTTAATGGCCCCTAGAGTATAACCTACAGCCATCGTCAGCGCAGCTGATCAAAAAGTAATCGAAAAATATTAATTTTGCCAAAACATTGACAATTTGACAACATTTGAACGCACATTTGAATATTGATACGCTAAAAATTTGAAACAATCGAAAATAATAAAACTATGTTAAAGCTTTTAAAGTGGTACCAATTTGGATGAAATATACATGTACAGTATAGGATGCACATGTAAGTTGAAAATGTACATGAAATCTTTTAAGTCGTTGAATAAAATTTCTGGAGAAAAATTTTCATTTTAATATATATGTACGTAGTGCGAGATTTTTTTACGAATTAATAATGAGCATCAATCTCAGCAATTAAGCCACAAAGAACGGTCTAATTATTATAAGCTGCTGGGATGTAAAATTTTATTTGAAGAAACATAATGTATGTTCATGATTACTACATTATGCAAACACAGTAGATTTTTTCGAATACAAGTTTTACAACAGGAACTTACTGTACAGAATTATAATGTTGGTTTTGCCGGCCAAGCTTAACTTCAAACTTAAAAATAACTCCCCGCATTAACAAATAAATGATTTTATGCTGGATCCCCAACGAGCCATATAATTTACGAGTTTGAAGTTATTAGGAAAACTATTTAGCTTTACAATCCAAGCCATTATTCAAAAACCATCCTACATGCATTCATCTCGCATATCATATAGATCATCGCGATTAATAGCCAGTTGAATTAAAAACTTGAGTGCGTGGCTTTCTTTTTAGCTAATCATGCCACGGACGTATAGAGGCCTGAGTTTTGAAACTTTTTCACCACTACATTTAATAGGGCATTTAACAGTTGGATATTTTTGCGTCGACTCAAAGAACATGTTTGAAACGAACGAAACGAAGCTATATTTAGGGATGAAAAAGAAGTTGCTCGTGGCACATTTAACCAGTAATTTACCTGACAGTCGCCACCTGGACGCATAAACCACATGTGCAATGAATCGTGAAAGCCAAGCTTGAGTGACAATAAAAAAATACTTTCCAGTGAGAAATACACCTTCGCACGCTAAAAATGTTGCGCCAGCTTGGACCACTACCAAGTGTGGAGTACTACAAATTTGAAAGCAAATTTGAGATAACTAAAATGAAAATCTCATCATATTAACATTATGAACTCGGATATTGAGAGATTTTGCAAATTTTATGAAAACTTGCAATTCAGCACACACAAAAAAACATTGCCTAATTCCCAATTATCATCGACATAACGATTGTAGCACGTTTGATAAAATTGTCCTATTTCACTAGAAATCCAAGTGCAATTCACGTTTAATCATGATGACTTCATCAATTTCAAAATCTAAGACTACCTGCCAAGAGAAATCTTAAAATATCGTTTATGTGGGTTGGTAAAGAATTTCAAAGGATTTAGGTCAGCATCATTTGGCTAATGTCAGGTGAAGGCTGTATGTTCGTTAAAAAAATACGTCGAACGTAAACAAATATATAGGAAATGGTGCTGCGACGTGAAATAGGTGTTATCCAAGTGATGAAATGAAGAAAAAAATTTCCGGAAATAATTTTTTCAAATATTCGCGAGAAATTTCTAATAAACATTTTATAAAAAAACTCAGCTACGGCAATACCTTGTCTTTTAGGATGAAACAGGTTCCAGATAGCTCATTCGGTGACGAGAGTCCCAAATTTTAAAACTAACCACAATAAACAGAACACGAGAAACGAGAAGCAAACATCTTAGAAAACAAGTTTGTTTTAAGTAAATATACAATAGGTTAGTTAAAGCGGCTGCCTTTTTATAGGTCAACACCAAATGAATCACCTGACGAAGAACAATACAGTTTTCGTCATCGAAAACTACTATTACGTGACAATGGCCACAATTGGCATATGTTTCTCAAGGCTCCAATAATATAAATACAGCCAACTGTCAAATAAATACGTCCCTTGTTTGAGAAAGTCAGGAGAAATTAAGCTTGAACCTTAGTGTTTACGTGAGCCAAATTTGAGCCAAGCATTTCTATGGTTTTGCTGCTTTTCATCAACTTTCAGAGCAACCAATGAGTGCCAATAATTTATAAAATTTTGATAACAATTTAGAGACTATATCATCGGGCTGCATGCGGCCGTTTTAAATTTCTAGGGGTCAAAATACAAGTCATACATGTATTTACACGAAAGGAAGAACGTAGTTTTGGAGGTTTTCCAAATATCAAATTAGAAATGTTTTGTAAGAAACTATCAAAAATCTAAAAAAGTGCAATGTTAATGTAACACTAAATATTAAGAAAATAAAGTTGAACATAAATGTAAGTTCTTACCAAAAGGAGACATCTTTAGAGCGCACATTTCATCACCAGATGCTGAAATGGTGCAGATGGTTCACACACACTTCTCATTAAAACGTTTTCCATGTTTGGCGAACGAAGACCAACAACAAATGAAGAATCATTTGTGAAAACATTTGATGTTTCGGATAAAAAATATTAAAAAACAAACATAATGATGATAATGTAATGCGAAAAACGAAACGCGAATCTGAATTACGACAAAAAACAACGAATAACTTGCTTTCCACTGACCTTTATTAAAACATGGACGCTTACTAGTTCAATGTTTCCCCACTCCTTCACAACCCAGCTTCATCAAAATTCCGATTACATATAATTCACACCGTCCATTGTTAATGAAGATGTACACTGAATAATTCATTTATTCAATTGTCTAATTCCGTCCATTACTGATAACTAAATTCTAGCGCCCCATAAATTAAAAATGAGATTGGAATTCAATTTTGCATTTTTTCCAAGAAAATGAATGAACACCTTGAAAAACAAGCAACATCCTTGCCGTCAAAATTCACAAATTGGAAAAGTTCACGTATAAATGTTAATCAACTTTTACCATCAGCGCAAAATATCGGACCGAATTCTCACGATGGGCAGGTATAAAATAGTGACCAGTTCCACAAAATTGTTATAATTAATCGGATATCTGTGCACCTAACCAAGTGCGCCCCAAAATAAACGACTGGGAATGCACAGCTGCACAAAATCAGTTGATAACATTTGCATATACCACGAACAAAATATGGGAATTATGCAACTTGAGGCGAACGTTTTCCTCAAAATAATAAATTACACTTTGATTTCTCCTTTGCAAAGTAGTCAGCAATTTCAGCAGCAATTTTAATTTGAAAGAATACAAAGCAAATTGAAATTGTTTTGTCTCATCGAATGAGGAGTTATAGAAATTACTAATACAGTACTTTAAATGCAAATAGTATAACAAACGTTATACGAGTATAAAATTTCACGTAAAAAATGATAATAAATAGGGGCAATCTGATTGAATTCATTATGTCGATGCGTTTCAATTAATTAAATATTTTAGAAACACCAATAATTTCTTTCACCTTAATTTTATGGAAGATGCCTGTATTTCATCTTAATCTGTGAAATCTATCTGAGATAATGGTACAAATATCAAACATTTGTATCCATTATCCACATTTTCTTAGTTTTATCAAAGAAATTGATCAATAAAAGGCAATAATCAGAAACATGATTATTGATAGGAGGTTTTACATTCTGTACTTGTGGGTCGAAACAGTTTTAAAAATACGTTCAACATTCAAAAGGCGAGAGAACACAACCTGCTCGAGCTTGTAAAACATATTTCAAGAATTTGAAGAATTTCAAAATTATCTTGCTAGCATCCGCAGTTAGAAACGATTTTTTAGTTTAACGAATTAATTTTAGAAATCTCAAAAATGTTCCAAGACATACTTTACTCCAAGCTCAAGCAGAACATAGAGCTTAAGAGGGACTTAAGCACAAGAGAAAAATAGAGATGCGCACTACTAAATTTTAAAACCAAGGAAGGTAACATGATTGTCTTTTTGATGTCAAACAGGTTATTTGTTCACAAAATTAAGACCGTTTTACTCGTCAAAATAATTACGCAGCTTATTAAAAATTGACAAATTCAGCATCACCTTATTATTTAAATAAGACATTTAAACAACCTTCTTAGTTTTTTTTTCAGTTGTGTGCATTCCTATAATTCACTAGTGTATAAAATTGTACTCTAATAGCAAGCAAATTTATTAAATGCAGTTCAAAGAATCAATTCTAATCATCTATATCTGTAAATTAATGAAGATTTAGTAATTTCAGATATTTATGCAAATTTATAAGTTTTTTAAAAATAAGACATCGCTTTATCCAAGACATGTCAGTCATTACACATCCCATAATAAGGTTGTCCATTAACGGGGCTTTCCATAAATGACGGAAAGTTACATCTTAAATTCGCTACTCCAAAGAATCCATCAACCGATACAATTAAGATTCATTATTTGACGTTGTCAAATGTGTGCCATACCCTTTCATTTAAAATCTTTCCATGAATACCCCAGGAGCATCAAACATGCTGGTTCTCTTGGAATTTCAGCGCATTACAACAATTGTGAACCGATCCATGGACAACCTTACATTAACACCATGCATGAAAAGATGAAAAGAGTAATTTCGTGTTTCTCGATAAATAAAAATAACAATACCATAGCACTATTTTCCTTTTAAAGTTAAGGTGAAAAAATAAAGTGGGGATTACATCACGATCACCCTGAAGCCCTCATTCATTCAATGAAAACTGGTATGATAACTAGGAAAATATTTTGCGCAGTGATGAGACTAAAATAATTCTTGCAATATTTTAGCACTCAACAGCAGATGATAGTGCAATCCAGGAAACCAGTCGTGATATTGCAACTGAGAATGAAAAAATTAAAGCCGCAGATTTTTAGAATGAAACAATACGAGTTCGAGAAATGTTTCTCACATTGCTTTTTTGCATTCGATGGGCAATAAAGCTAGACGACAAAATAAAAAATTGTCCTCGTATCAGAACTGCAATGTCCAAAATTCACTTCAATGTAACTCATCCAGTTCTGTGATGGCCTTCTATGTACACAACGAAGTATATGATACAACTTGAAATTTTGAGTTCAAAAGCCAATACGATGCCAGACAAAACTATGAAATCCTCCCATTTTCGCTCATTAAGCACAAACGCTCGACACTTGGTCAAACAAACTTGAAAATAAAAAAACTGCACATTGCTCATGGGAGCGTCGTAATCACAGGGAACAGTGTCTTAATTATTATCGTTGAGAGGGGTAAGAGGGATTCCACGGATCCCAAAAATAACTGCTCAACTCAGCATTGCAAAGGTTGGCATTAAATGTCATTCGATGATCCAGGGATGCCAGCAACCAAAGATAATTTAAATAAAATTCTTGACAAAAGAAAGTCCGTGGCAGGAATAAGCTCATGTGTAGGTAATAATGCTGCAGCTTTATAGCCGAATATTTTACCACAATTCCGTCCTTTTTAAAAAACAATGCTTCCAGATGCTGTGAACCCCTTGCAACGAAGCACTTCTATCCTTCATTCTGGATGCACTAGTTGATGCGCGCACAAACACACTAATATACACTAAGCTCTATCCAATATGGGTAGAAGATCTATCCATTACCAGTTTGTGCCAGCACAAAAGCATCACATGCCAGCTGCATTGAATTGACCAATTCTCCCATTTACAAATAGCTTTCACATTCCCTTTGACATCGTCATCCTGAAGTTCTCATCCTTATTCGGCCTACTCGAGCCATTGAGGGAGAAATGTCAAACAAATGGACTCTTCTGTATCGTCACATCATTTGGATGAAGATTTTGGTTCGTTTGTCTTTGACAGGACTACAAATTAAACGAAACAATATTTAATGCAAAGTCAGGTAGAAAAGGGCACTGCAGAGTAAATAATACATTTTTTTTTTTTTCAAGGAAATATAATTCATCACTTACAAGCTGCTTAGTCTCCCACTTTTGCATTAGATTTTTGTATTTTTCAAATTCTTTGCACCAATCGGAATATATCTTCCTGTATTGCAGTTCATCCGGTGCACTGCAAGATTCTGTTTAAGAGCAAACATTCAACATTGAAACAAAATCAGCATTTGTTTAGTCTATATTTTACCACATCATGTACACTTACTCGTGTTGACAGTCACATTAAAACTGCAGAGAGTGTTAGCACCCATCCTGCAATCGTATCGTCCACTATCATTTTCGTTCAAAGACAAAACAACCAAGCCGTACTCGGACGTTTCTATGTATTTGTCAGGTCGATAAAAAACCGGGTTGACGCCATCCCTACTCCTGGCATGAAACCACCTAACGGGAGCAGGTGTTAAAGATACCGGCGTCGTTACAGCACAGCCCAAATGAATGGTTTGTCCCCAATGCACGTGCATTGGCTTATTTTTTATGCCTGCATTCAAACAGAAAATGAGAATTCGTGAAATCACATTGCACTTCAAGTCAATTTTCTTACTAAACAGCATTCTATCAATCATTAGTAATCAATTTATTAATAAATAATAATCAAAAATATTTTTACAAAAAATATGTACTTACAGTTGTCGCATAATCGAGAGGTCGCATTGGTAACATCTTGTAATAGACTGTTGGTAAAAGTTTAAAGACAGTTAGGCATTAACTAATATAATAGAATGGAAAACAGGGTAAACATTCCAAAGGAATGCACTTACTCTGGTCTATATGGACGGCATTTTGAGTGCTCTACATCCCATCCACAATAGGGATCTTGTACACATTGCAGGCAACTAGAATAGCGAGCTGTGCACATCGCCAATTCCACTTGCCTAATCCGTGTATCTGACACCACGTACAACGACTTGTGCTTTAACATTGAAAATTGAAAAACAACAATATTAATTTAAAATGTGATATATTTCACCAATTGGATAGTAGCGAATCAATAAGTCAAGCTTATATAACATACCTTGCTGGAAATTTGTAACGCTCTGATGGTTTCTGGAGTCATTACTTCCAATACATCCAATAGATTAGAATGCGATTCCCCACTTCTATCATACCATTCGACAATTTTGTAGATTTTTCCATCATCTATTAAATGTAAAAAATAATATTTAATAATTATAATTTTTTAAATTTGAGATATATGAAATTGAAATTGCCTGAAAACACATACATGCTCCAGCGTAATATATCGTGTAATTTCCAATTCTATCGACAACAAGATGAGTGAAGACCAAATCTCGCTTGAAAAAAACTGGCTTATTGTTAGCATGGGGTACGGAGCTATCCATCAGTGGATGTCCTCTTATAAAATTCAAAACTACGAAGTAAAAAAATGTAAATAGATCATAGTAGAGTACAAGCTTAACTGCTTACGCGACAACTGCTTGCATCAACTTATGGACAAACAAGAAAATTTAAGCATCTTTTCAAAATTTATTTCTAAAAATAAATGAACAAATCTTATTCATATTTATTTTTCTTGGATTTTCATTTATGTATCTCTTGGAAAAATTTAATTTAATCAATATATGATATCTAAATAAATGATTCCACATTGAAAACAAGTTTCATTGTAATTATTATACATGTTTTAGCCTAAATTGTGAACATTGATCCTTACACATCTGAACTTACTAATAGATTTAAGGACTTTTCCAGCAACTTTTAACGTCTATTTTAATTAATCGCCAATTAAAGGGTCCCTGAAGCAGTACTTTCTGCAAACCTTTATTTTGATAAATTGCGCACATTACCTGTGTCGGGAAGTGTCTGTGTATCATTGACACACTGTCCAGGCCTGGGTTCAGGAACTTTGCTACTAAGCACTGGCAGCCACGCCGACGATGAAGTTGCTTGCTCTTTAAACTTTCCATTAAATGTTTCTTGTACGTCGTTTATATCAAATGTACAAATCGCTGAACCCATCAACCCATTCCTAAAATAAATGGAAAATTTTATTAGGGGCCAATTATACTTGTAAGCATTCAGGCTAATTGTAGTTGACAAACCAGTTTACTTACATCGACGTTGTAAACACAGCGTAAAATTTGGTGTCATTATCGGGCATTTTGTAAACGCTTTCTAGAATTTGTAGAATGCAAAAAATAACTGATGAACTGCTCGTCCTTTGAAATGTCAAAAATTGCAAGTACATCCAAGAACGGTTCTTACGGATCTCATTAAAGTAAAATGGAAATTCGCCAGGAATGGAGCAGTTCAGACGTGCTTTCAGGAAAGTAGCCCAATTCTGATGAAGGATGTTCTTTCCACCAGTATCCATCTTGTAAGATTAAAGAGAATTCGCATAATTATTAAGTGAGCATAAAAGTGATTCGTAAAAACTTCCGAGTTCAGCTTGGGATGATTCCATCACAATTACCTTGCAAACTCGCGCAATTCTAGAATAAACATTTTTGCCGCAGTTGATGTATTCTACAGCAGTTTCTCTAAAGAAGAAGAACACGTATTCTCCTATTTCGTAAGACCCTACGAAGTTTGGTTCTGGAATGAAAAAGGCAAGTTGTTAAAGAAATGCAAAATGTATAATTATGTCTTTAAATGGTTAGAAAAATCAAGTTTACTTAATGAAGTGCATAAATACTCACTATCTAGCCATTTGGAATCATATTTAATGGTTCGTTTGAAGGAGTACAACCTTTTGGATGACGATTGGTTATACAGATCCATGCGGAAGATTACAGTGTCTGCTTTGGTGAACTCCGCTACTGTACCACTGTAGAGAGCTGGTACTGATCCAGGATTGCCTTTTTCTAAAAGTTAAACGTCATCACAATTATGGTTGTCGTCATCATATCAAAGCAATATACCGTAGTTCAAGGTTTTAAGCAACTTAAAATAGTAAACAGGTAACAGTGATCATTTTTAAAGTATAGAGCGTACAATCAACGCTACTTAGGCATAGCATTAATAAAATGATATACAGTATTATTAGCAAGAAGACAGTGTTGACAACAATTTAATAATTCCACAGCGCACTCAAAGAAATGTTTAACAAATGGTTTAATTACTATCTCCTGGAAGATGTTAGCAAGCTGCCTAACTGCTACCAAAAGTGTCGTTCAATTTAATTCAATATTTAGTCTAGATAAAGAGCATATAACTTTAACGCTCACTTCAATTCAATTCAACTCAGTACCCTACAGTCAGCAACTAAATGCCATATGGTAGGGGGGTCAAGCCCATTTTTAG